>JARWMC010000006.1:14021390-14211890 GCA_029959065.1 Colias behrii
AAAAAGCGAGTAAAGCCGCGGGCTCAAGCTAGTATTAAGATACATAACAATGTCATTGAGCAAGCTCTCACTGTACGATTAGGCACGCGTGCGATATGAAACCTCGTTAGTCATTACATTATGGGTCTTATGCAAGAGGTCATTAGAGTCCTCTTTATGAAACGTTTAACTGAAAAATGTCTTTCACTTTCTTTTTTATTATGATACATTACAAGGGCTTTACTCTTGCGGTTCCTGGAGCAATATCTACAGTAATTTTGTGAAGAGAAAATATTCGGTTGATAGTATAAAAAATATACGACTTTATATTACTAGCTTTCCGCCCGCGGTTCGCTCTCGTAGAGAACCAAGTTTTGTACGACGCGGATTTTCGAAGAAGACGCAGTACAACATTTTAACTACTTTAAATACGTATGTCTCCTCAACTATTTTAAAAATAAAACAATTTAGTAACCCCCATTTTATTTTAAAGACCTATACAGTAACATATTTAACACTCGTAATTCTCAATACAATTTAGTTCTTATAAGTTATGGTTATCAAATAAATATCAAATATTTCAGAACAATAGCTATATTGAAACTCAATTTAATCTATCTCTGTCGATATAAATGGCTCGCAAATTATGATACCCATCCATCAAAGTTATTATCTTCGTGGCGTAATGGGTGTGAAATAACTTTGTTTATAATAATGTCTTCTATACCGCTACCGAGTGTTTGAAGAAATATAAATTGTCATAAGAAGTATAAATTGTCCATACAAAAACATGTAAGTTTCTAAATATCAGTTTTTTGGACGACGGACGTCGAAAAGACGAGAAAATTTATTGGGAATAAAAAGTATCTATATCATAGTAGTTATTTAAGGTCATTCTTTTATACAAATTATAATATTGTGCATGGGTTAAATAAATTTATAACAAAGTTCCCTTATCTCATTTTCTATAAATGTATTTTCGTAGAAAATTCTTCATTATTACTTTCCGGACCACGATGTTTTTTCTATAGCCTTTTAGTTAGAAGTACATTACTTATCAAACAAATCTGATATTAATTAATTAAATTAAATTAATCATCCGAATATAAAAAGCTTGCTTCATTCCAATAACTATTATTATCCAAAATATATTAATCAGATACCCGAATTTGTAATACACCCATCTGTATATTATCGCAAACCAAAATAATACAATGTAATCTATCTTCAATTGCGCAATCCCGTGACGGGAAAATAGACGTTATTAATTCTGCAATAAGTATGCTTATTGTTTGTGCAATTATATTTCTATTACTAAATATATTTGACCCACATAGGGATAACTCAGCGAAAGGTATGTTTTCGAAATCAGTCTATTTTGGTAGTTCAGATAAGGGAGATTTATTTACTTAGCTGGCTTCAGCTGGCGAAATATAATCCTCAGATAAATATAAATTAATGGTAACATTCAAATGTTGAACAACAATAAAATGAACGATTTCTTCACTCTTTCTTTAATCACATTAAACATTTATATGACAAATAAATAATAACAACGAAGCATTGAACATCTTCTTAATAAACTTTGATTCACTAAAGCAGATAAATAACAGAAGATATTCACGCCTCGATTCATGCAAAACTGCAAAAGTCATTCATAAACACATATTTTTACAAGACTATCAGTGATATTGTAAGTATAAGTATTGATAACGTGTATTCTACAGCTACATGTTGTCGGTAATCAAGTACACGAATCTGTACTAAAATCCTTTCCTTGTTATCCGACAGATGCAAGATAATTTGACCACATGCTTGCTTCACGCCTTCGTTATCAAAGCAAAGGCTTTTAAACCAATATAAAGAAAGTTATACGTGAACCATAAATAATGTATCGAAAGGTCAGTGTATGTTCCCTTCAGTTATAAATAAGAGCGATAACACTTTCTATTATCGTAATTGGTGAAGGGATAAATGCCAACATCGTGCCTGAAGGGCTCTGTAGCTGTTAATATAGCTAACTGATTGGTTTTGCTTTCAATCTGATATGCTTAGGAAGAGTTTACAACTATTTCATAAGTATCTGTTCAGTACACGTTACGAAATTTTGTTATTGGTAATAGAACCTTTATACGGTTTACTTAGATGATTGGGAATACTATTACGAAAAAACAATATGTATACAATAATTTCTTCAGGACTTATATTACAAATAGTATAGTATTTGTTATCAATGCATATGTCCCCTGGACAAATAATTCCAAAAATTATTTCATGTTTATAATTATTTGAATATGACAACATCTTATGTTTGAGTAAAAGGCATTATAAATGTCATTTGACTACTAAATTGTAGCAATTGGAGCGGATTCAGCTGCATTTCACAATATTCTAACAAATTGCATCCTAACTGAGTTAAAATACGAGTAGTATCGCAATTGAGAACTTTGTAAAATAGGATCTATTCTATGGCTAACTCAACTAACTGGAATTTCTGTGCTATAAAATATCTTTCAATTTATTACTTAGAAATAATTTTTGCAATTATAATCGTAGATTTTTTTCACATATTTCCATGAAGGTGGAATACTTTTAGTATGACGCTTTTCATAAGAACTTTTTAGAGATCAGTATCATTGTGGTATGTGGTGGTATCATTATTCTTATCTAGCAAATGACATGACATTGGCAAAACACACGTCAAGCACATCAAAATGATTTCATTGCTCAAGAAATTTCCGAGAATTTACGAAAAAGTTCTTTGTTACTCATTATTTTTCGTCATAACACCGTGCTTCTTCATATTCGAAATGAGCATTGTCTGGCCAATCGTCGTCAGACACTACAAGTATGGAATCATCAAGCAGATCGTTCATATCATCTGTCCTGTCTTCTGCTTTATTAATGTCCTTGGGAATATGACTTTAAGCATCATCACGGATACGAGTATTAAGATGAGCTTTCAAATCGGGGACTACTGCGAGCTTTGTAAGAGGAACCGTCCCCCGATGGCGTGGCATTGCAAAATATGCAATGTCTGCATTCTACGACGTGATCACCACTGTTACTTCTTCTCACGCTGCATTGGATTGTACAACCAACGATATTTCATCCTATATATCGCCTATATCTTCGTATCCATGGTGTATTCAGGCATCTACAATTACCTGTACGTTGTAACCAAAATGGAAGACTATGACTTCATGATCTCTGTTTTTAGAATTATTAATCCGTTTGTCAGATATTTGGTTCCAGAACCGATGAGCGTAAAGGATGTTTATGTGTTATTTTGGATGTTGAATGTAGGGTTAATAATATGGTCTGGTATGTTATTTTGCTTTCATTTTAAAAATGCTATCAAAGGTGTTACAGCACGGGAGTATAAACTTAAGAAAAGGGTGAGTTGGCCTGTTTTGAGAGAAAATTTGAGGAACATTTTTGGTACAAGATGGTATTTTGCAATTCTTTGGCCACTAGCGAATAGTCCACTGCCAAAAGAGTATGTGCTTAAGAATATTTAAGTGTTTTATCATTTATATAGGAGTAATTTAAGTTTAAGTTTTGTGTCTAATAAAATGTTTTATAAATGCACCGTCTTATTATTGACCACTTTTCCTAAATTCTTAATGATATTATAGGACTTTTACTAACAATAGCATAAAAATGAAATGACATCGTGATATCTGTGCCTTTAAAAATTGTTTCCATATTAAATTGAAAGCAGTACAAATCTGAAATAACAAATATAAAAACTATATCAAGTTGAACGACCCAAAAGGGACCAAAGCCTCCAATTTATTTAGCTACTACCAGAACAGTAACGGTTATATAAGCCGCTAGTTTGATTTGAACAAACCACACAACCGCTATGTCGAGCCATGTTGGATTTTAATCGATTTGTGATGAAATGAAGGCCTTATATTATATTCCAAAATAAATGTTTGATAGATTTTGGAAAAAATGTCTTATTATACATAAAAATCACTTATTAATATTTTAGTGTCACTTTTATTTGTGTAAAATGATATCTAAATCAATTAATATCCTTTGGCTTTCCCTGACCTTTCCAATGGCTTATAGAGCAGCCAAATGAAGTCATGTACATAATAATCATCACCATCATCATCATTTCAGCCTTTCAGGACGACCACTGCAGGACATAGGACATAATAATAAATAAAATATATTCACAGTGAATGTGAAACAATTAAATGAATAATATTGCTCTATGTTATTAAGCGGGTAAAATCAATGCGACATTGACTTATATTTAATAACTAACAATTATTTTGTAGTAATTTTACATTTAAACAAAGTATAAGAACTAGAATTCTAGTAAAAACTTTAATAAACAATTCTGTTTTTATTATTCAAGTAATCGAATACATAATTCAAAATTATCGATTTTGATACTGCATCATATGCCGTTCTAATAGAATGTACCAGAAAAATCTATAGGGAAAGCCGATACCGAAATAAATCGAATTAAAGTCCGTTAATAATATACCTCTTCAAAATTCGTATTAATATTTCATATATTTATACGATATGTGTCATTCAAAACGTTTATACTATTTTTATTTACAATAAAGTCGATATTACATAACATGCGCACGCGCCGATCACCGTTACGGGACCCGTTAGCTTACTCAATGGATAGTCTAGACTTACTGTACCGACTGGTTCGATTTAGCTTGGTAATACCTGTTTTATAGACGTTCCTATAAAGGTTTGGACTTCGTGTGAAATCCCGTGTTCTCTAGTATGGGGCAGATGCATTATGCATATGTTTTAGTGATCGATTTTCTTTACGGACAAGTAGATGATCAGCCTTCTGTGTCCTGCCAGATGGAGACGTTTTTTTCTTCGTCTTATCCGGGAATCGAACCCAGGACCGCTCGATTCTACGCTCACGCGTATCTATCAATTTAGTTTTATTTCACGGTTCTGAATCGATTTTGATGACATTTAAGCGGAGGTCGCTGAACTCGTCACAATTGGAGTGAAAAGTTACTTTTTGCATAATATAAAAATACAATCTTATTGAACCTATGCGTCAAAGAAACAGATTCAGATGGAAATGTTTATCTGAACTGTCTTTCAAAATGGCTGGGCAAATTATAATGCAATTTTTTGTGTGTATCTGTCGCCTCCAATAGCATAAAATCGCGATTGGAGTCGGCATGTAATTGGCGTTGCAATCATAATTAGCTGCTGGTCTATTTATACAACAAAAACTATTTTTTCCCCATTTATTTTGACAAATTAGAAAGTTTAAAATACATATTAAATCAAACTTAACATGATGCAAAACTCAAGGTTTCTTGCAATTATGAAGTAGCGGAGAGACCGACAGATCTTGAAATAATTACCTTCATTTTTCATCCAAAAGAGCATTTCGTAATGTGCATAAAAATTTAAAACAAACATCATGATACGCTACCTTATAAGGGACGGAATCGTGACGGACAAAATGTCGTCAACATGTCGTGAGGTCTAAAGATGAGTTATGAACTTATAATCCTGGCTTATTGACAAGAAAAGCTCTCGAAAGGTCTATACAAATTAGGATTATTTACGTAATGTCAAAATCATTAGCTTGGTAATTTCATATTATATGCCCATGTAAGGTACCGTACCTATACCAAAATAATTGGCTGTGCCCCGCAATTTTACCCGCATTGCTCCACTTCTTTTGGTCTAATCTTAATAATATTTAGCCTAGTTCCTTCCTGGATAAATGGACTAAGTGTTCTAACAGATGAACGGCAAGTTGTGAACGGCAGAGGCTACTTCAGCCGTCGCTCTGTAGTAGCCTCTGCCGCGGCCGTTGACAACTTGCCGTTCGTCTGTTAGAACGCTAGAAGTGAAATTAGCGCGTTCAAGCAAAAATCTAACTTTTCAGATTTATAATATTAGTATTGATATATTGATAATAATAATTAATAGTCTCTTTGTTCCTTGTTCATGTAATAGTAAATCGAATTTAACAAGCCGATATCGGATATTAAAGGAGTACCCGACGTCCGGCATCCAAACGTTTCCTCAAAAAAACAATTAGAAATCAAGGAAACACACAAACATGAAAAAACTTGTCATACGATTATGTTGCATATTCATATTCGCGAATATTACGTGCAAACATTCGACTAGAAACTGTCTAGAAATGAATAATACACACCTTGAAGATGTATCAAGTTTTGATTATAATATTTTAATACTTCTTAGTCGTCGTGCACTCTTGACAGAGTGGTCGTGGTTATGGTGATGGTGCTCTATTCCTGTTAGATGTGGTCACTTCTTTGTTCACTCCCTGTCCAACAATACATCTCCATTTCTCACGATCGGTAGCATTGCGAGCACATTCTACAAGGCTGGACTGGGTCGTTTTACCGATAAGGTCGGTCCAACGTGTAGGTGAGCGGCCTCGCGATCTTTTGCCTTCAATTTGTCCCTGCACCACAAGTCTCTCCAAGGAATCCTTATTTCTGGTGATGTGGCCAAAGAACTTCAAAATTCGCATCTGCACAATCGACGAAAGCCTATTTTCGATGTTAAGTTCCTTGAGTATCGAGACGTTGGTTCGGAACGACGTCCACGGTATTTTCAACATCCGTCTCCAACACCACATCTCCAGCGCATCAATTTTTCGGCGATTCTGCATTTTGAGCGACCAGGTTTCCGCACCATATAGAAAGATAGGAAATACTAGACATTTCATTAGGCGCACTTTTGTGTTCTTGGTGATGCGCCTGTCCTTCCAGATTTTATTTAGTTTTTCTACTGCAGATCTTGTGATAGCGCATCTACGTCCAATTTCCTCTTCACATCCTCCTGTGTTGGTAATGGTGGATCCGAGGTATATGTAGCTATTTACGACTTCACAATTAGCGACATAAAGTGGTCCTTCATTTTCTTGTCCAGTTCGATCAATTATCATGACCTTCGTCTTATTTCTATTGAGTGTCATACCGAATTGCAGGCTTGTTGTTTCTAGACGACTCAAGAGTTCTTCCAGTTCTTGTTTTGTTTGGGCAAGAATCGTAGTATCATCAGCGTATCTTAAGTTATTTATCACACGACCACCTATTGATATACCTCCATTCCACCCATCCAGGACAATTCTCATTATGTATTCCGTATAAATATTGAACAGCAAAGGTGACAATAGACATCCCTGGCGAACTCCACGCTCAGTTTTGAAAGAGTCTGAGAGCACATCATCTACCTTTACTACCGCTTTACCATCCTCATACAGACGTTGCACCAGAACTACAAGATGTCTCGGTACCCTCATTTCCAATAGAATCTGCCAAAGATACTTCCAATTGACTGTGTCAAATGCTTTATGAAAATCAATAAAGCAAACAAAAAGAGGTGAGTTAAATTCTCTCGATTTCTCGATAATTTGCCGAAGTACAAGTATTTGTTCACGTGTACCTTTTCCCTTCACGAAGCCTGCTTGTTCAGGTGCGATTTGACAGTTAAGATAGGACTGCAGTCTTGTGTTTAGAATATGGAGCAAAACCTTGCTTGCGTGCGATATGAGAGAAATTAGCCTGTAATTATTGCATTTTTTTGTAGATCCTTTTTTTAATTTTAATTTTAATACTACACTAAAATAAATAACTGAAATTGTGGGTTTCATTCTCAAAAGGTTTTATCGTGTGTTTTCACACTGCACATAATGCTTAGTTCACATAAAACTTACATACCTTATACATATATAGGTACATTATAATAAATCAATATCGAGTGCATATAATTAAATTAGCCTTCTGCTACTTTTATGTACATTGTTTGGTCACTGTGTAATTTTTTATCACAATAAAATATATAATGTGTACTTTTTTTCAGTGCATGAATCTTGCGTCACCGCAGTCATAGACACATATACGCAGTCGTGGATTACCTATATCAAGATACTTACCTTTTTTTTTAAGTGGGGAAATCTATCAAGATACTTACCTAACCACAGCCTAACTACTTATAGGTACAGTATACTAAAACACGATTGAGGAAAAAGCAATACTTTTGTAACATCAAAAAAAACAGCTTTCCGAAACACTAGCAATGGTTCAACTAAATACCATGATGTCAGCGCTTCGCAATATTTTGCCAAGTCAGAAACCGAATTACAACCGATTGCCAGAAAAACAGTGTGACGGACATTTTAAATATAATTACAAGAATTACAATAATTGCCTCAGTAGATGCTGTTGAAACTTACCTGCAATGAAAAGAAAAAAACGTTAGCAAATATATTAAAATTTGCGTTAAACAGATTGACATATCGATTAGACTAGGCACTAACTAGAAACAGAGAGTAAAAAATGGGGATAAAAAGTTGATCTGTTCAAAGCTTTTTAGTTTTTAGATACTTATCACTTATCAGCTATCATGATAATATATCGCATTTGGATGAACATGCTATGTATAATAAATGAAATAGGTACTATATTAGTCTCTAAATTAAACCTTTCATAAATTACTGCTAAAGTTAGAACTGTTTGTTAAACTATAGCCATTCCTCCTCACTTTAAATATTATAAAATACTCTATTTCTAATTCGAGAAAGAATTATATCAAATTTATTTTCTTTACGATGTTGCTATTACATACAAATTAATTATAACATCTATAAGGTCATCGGTTTCCTAACAATTACATGAATTGTGTCATTCAAAGAAGAAAAAACTAAATGTGTTACAAAAATAGCAATTCATTTAATCGTAGTTACGTGATCACAATTATTTTACTTCATTTTAAGTCTTTGAATGTGTAAATTGCTTTGCGGTTAGACCAATTACATTAAATATATATCAAAGAATCTATGAAAGTAATGAATGCTACCTTTAGATAAGAAGGCTACGACTGATTTTGTCGCAATACATTTTTGTTACCTATATTGTATTTGGTACGTTGCCTTAATGTGAAAAATACATTTGAATCATCAAATAAAAGGATATTCATATTATAGGAGTAAAATATTTCATTATTAAATTTTAGACGATTTAATTTACACTGAAATAGAAGAACGAACCTATACACACATATACCCATAATGTAAGCATACATACTACAACCTAAAATCTGCTGTAATAAGGCTGTAATCCTATCCTACTAATTCCTACTAATATAATAAATGCGAAAGTTTGTGAGGATGGATGTGTGTGTATGTTTGTTACTCTTTCACGCAAATACTACTGAACCGATTACATAGAAAATTAGCACAAATATAGATGGTAACTTGGGTTAAAACATAGGATAGGTTTTATCCTGGAAATCCCACGGGAACGGAAGCTATGCGGGTTTTTCTTTGAAAACGCGGGCGAAGCCGCGGGCGGAAAGCTTGTCAGTTATTAATATCGAGATATCAAGCAGATTCCAGCCTGATGTTCTTAGATCATTAAGTGATCTAAGCTGATGTTTCCTGCCTTAAATTACTTCAAATTTATTATTAATATCCGATAAACACTCTCACAATTTTCCACAGATTCACAAGACCATAGCAATAAAAAGGCCATTATTTAATACAATTAAGTACCTATACAAATGTTATCATTTTCCCATCAAATTCTCGTCGGCCCATAATTATTTTTGAATTTTATTACTATTCAATTGGTGTGGAGAAAGCGTAATTTCTCATGGTAATTTTGTTATATAATAATAACGTATAATATGCAAATTATGGGGTATTGAATAATCAATGTATGGTGTTTATTATTTTTAGTTTGTACTATGAACTGGTAATTTTGTAAATTGCATACATAACTCAAACACTTAACATTTGTCCAATCAAATTGAAAGTGGTGGTCTAACGTAATGTAATATTTAACGTATTCTGTATTGTCTATTAAGTATACTGTCTATTAAGTATTCTGTGGTAATAGAGTGGAAGATTTTTGTTTATGTGTGATTATTTGAAACTATTTAAGGTGAAGCCTTCTCGACCGATTTAAAAAAATATTTTATCATAATATCTAAATCTATATCTTCGCTGATTTTATTTTATCAATTAAACTCAGGCAAAGCCGGATAAAGCACCTAGTCTATATTAAACTTGTATGTACAATAATTTATTAGGTCCTTTTTGCAATATAAAAACATTCTCATCGGGCCGGATGACACAAAACTGATAATAATTCCAATCAAGTGCACGTCTACTTCCATTGTCTCAACAACATCAATCCTGATTCATCCGTTCGGTATGTTCGATGCAATTGTAACAAAGTGCTGAGTCACGTTTATTTTGTTTATATGTCTAGTAACTAGTATTATATAAAGTTTTGAAAGTTCAAACTATTATATCAGGCCATTGAATTTAATCGATTCGTCATAATATAACAGTCGCTAAAACATAACACTAGATTGACACGTAGAGTCTGTCTATAGAATAAAATGAAGAAATTAGATCCGTATCCGTGGTAGTTTAGAGAAATTGAAATGAAATGAAATGAAATGAAAATGAAATGAAATGAAAATGAAATGAAAATACGTTTATTATGGATATGTCGTGGCCATATCGTAGATTTGCTCATTTCATGAAATGGCCAATTTAGTTTGGCCAGATCGTTAAATCGTCAACGTTTCACGATTTGGTCATCCACGTTTGGCCAGATCGTATAAAATATCTTAGAGAGTCCATAAAACATTAAAAATTTCAGAATATTTTAAGAACTTGTTTATTGTCATTTAAGTTAGTGCCGCGGTAGCGCCGGCGAATACCAGAAGCGAATGGTTTTTTCAATAGAAAACAGTTAGGTTAGGTTAGATTAGACTTTAATAAACAACGCACGAGCCGAGCGAGCAAAGCGAGCGTGCCGCGGCAGCGGCCGGCGAGTGCCAGAAGCGAATCGCTTTTTAAAAAAGAAACAAAAATGGTCGCATTTCGTGAAATGGCCATCCACGTTTGGCCAGATCGTTGATCTGGCCAAACGTGGATGACCAAATCGTGAAACGTTCACGATTTAACGATCTGGCCAAACTAAATTGGCCATTTCATGAAATGAGCAAATCTACGATATGGCCACGACATATACATACAAAAATACAAATAAAAAAAATTGCTATTCATAATAACTATATTATTGAAATATTTGCATGTACTTACGTTACAAAAAAGTATTGTGAATGGGTTTAGGAGAAATATTATATTGTTGTATGAAATACACACGACGAAAGTGATGAAGTTCTTGAATTCATGGGTAACCAGAAATCATATATTTTCTTCTTAAATCACGATATTTATCAAACTCAAAGATTCATTTATAACAACTAGACTTCTTCTTTTAGAAGCACCATTATAATGATATACCACCCCTTCAGGAAACTCTTACAGAGCTGAACCAATATAAACCTTGAAGCTTTTATTATCAAATTGTTACATTTCAATCTACTTTACCAAGATGACCATTAAAATCAGTGCACCGTAGACTACGAGGGACTTCCCATAATATCTTATAGCAGTAATTTTCCCAGTGTGGGAAAGTGATGGCGCTATACGACCTATATAGCGCTGTCACTTTTCCACACTGGAAATAATACTGCTAAGACATCATGGTAGAAGGATAAGTGGGTCATTTTGTACACTCCACTGGGCTTAAAGCAGCCGTGACAGAATGGATTCAATGAACTTTTTGTAACTGACGATCTTAATAAGATTCGAAGGGAAACATTTCTTTGGTCAATTTTGAAATACTTTGAAATGGCCTAAGACGATGATTTACTAACTGTTTTTTTAGGCGTCTATTTTTAAATATTTCATTGGTTGGAAGATTTGATACGATCGAATAATGTTAAGAAATTGTAATCTTTATGAAACTGTTTAATCTGGGTAATATTACTTATAATTTATTTTTTATTGATTATACATTTTTATTGTCATGTAGTTCAGTATTTTGTGCCTCTTAAGATCGATAGTATGTATATAATAATATAAGTTATTAAAAATGCCTTGCCTACCTCATTTTTTTCATAATCCACCAGTTTTTAGACTTACGTTATTTATAACTCGAGATGTTTTTAGACCATGTAATCGTATCCGTTTTTAGGATGTCGAAAACAACAATTAACTGTTTAATTACCCGGTTATTTCTTCTTCAATTTGTGTGAATTCTTTATTAAAGGAGGAAGTTATTCAAATCGTGACTAGTTTTGTCTAGATCGAGCTAATTTATTTTGGAGGCGTTTCCAAAGTTATTGCTTGACCTATTTAACTAGACATCTTGTATGACTGGTTTTGCTTGTTATGCTAAACTAGTTTTGAAGTTATTACGTAGATGAAGAAATATACAAAAATTGATGATATTACATTTATTATGTTATTTGTGAAGCAATAAAAATTAATGGTTTCATTTTAATAAATAGGTGCTGTAATGTAGGTTCTATTAACCTAGTGAAAGTATAGACTCTGTACAAAATTATGTAACCTGCAGCTTTTTACAAGCATAAATACACGCGTACAAATGTACCTTCATACACACAAAATTGAATCAATCGGGATCGTCTCACGGAAGCTGTGCGGGGAATACTTTTCAGGGCGATTGCCCTCTGCAGTAAGTGCACACACAAAAACATGAGGTTTTTTGATTTATACGTATACCCCAATAAATCAATCGTAAATAATATATTTCTTCAGATTACCAATACCTCTCTAGTGCTCACCCAGCCCACACACACCTACATGAAAAAACCTTACTCTCCGTAACGCAGTCGGGTAATTAAACATGATGCCATCTTCACGGAACAACAAAACCTCTGTTCCGAAAAGTATGTAAGTACAAAAAATTAAATTCCTTTAGTTTTTGCGACTCAAAAATAAACGAATGCTCTTAATTTATAAAAACATAAAAAACGAGGTCTTTGTCCGTCCGGACGTTTAAAATTCATACGCAAAGGAAACTTTCGTTTTTAACGAGTTTTATGTACTTATATAGATGAACATGCAATGTATGTTTATTAGCTTTAGACCCGGCTTTACTCGCGTTGTGGTAATAGTATGTAGTACAAGAGCATACAAAATATGTACTTCACTCCTATACACATCCGAAGCCATATACTATAACAATATGTTTCATCAAATTACTTCAATAGTTTTTCCTTGAACATTCCTACATCCTGCATGTAAGTATATCGGCTATAAAAAAACTATTTACGTCCATTTTTTTAGAAGACAATAAACAAAGCAATAAAAAAATAACAAGCTAATTTTAAATTTATTTTTAGCTGAGATCACGAAAGTAATCGATGAAACGTCAAGGTCCTTTTTAATTATCCAATGATTGACGTTTAACTAAACGGTTGTTAATTAATTGGTTGTAAATTACGATCGAAAAGCTTTATTGTTTATTTATTGTTTTATTTTTTTTCCGTTGAATCAGAATGAATGGTATCAATTGTCGTGATTAAAATATTTTTTGTTTGTTTTGTATAGGTTTAATCATTCATTAATATTATTGAGCATGAAGAGATAAGCAATTGATCAAATTGATGTCGTGGTGCTGATAATAATCTATATTCTATGCTTATATTATAAAGAGGATATATTTTTTGTTTGTTTGTTAGTAATCACGCTCCGAAGCAACTCTACAGATTTCGAAATAATTCCACGAGGCGAAACCTGAATAATGAATTTTTTGCTGAGTGACAATGAATTTATTTTTATCTCCAGTGGACCCGGGCAAAAATAACTGATAATATCTTATATTTTATACACAATTTCTCAGAGATTAATAAAGAAGAATAAAGAGGATGAAATAATAAATGTTTAGAATGTTTGTTTTATACTAGTTTTTATAACGCCATTTCAACCTGAAGTCTACATCAAATAAGCAACAGGCGGTAAGGTTCTTCTCTATAAAAAACAAAATTGAACACAACGTGTTTTGCTAAACACAACCAAAATATCTTGCATCAATCAAACGACCTAGGTCATATAAAGGTCGGGTTTAAACTTTAAATAAACGAGTTTTCGTTGAAAGAGCAAAGGCTTTGAATTAAACATAATTGCGAAGGAACAATAAAAATGCAGCTTTTCGTCGGGTTGTTTTGCAATTGAAATTTTACCTCATAATTCGTACATTTAACTCGAACATTAATACTTCGTAATTTAGTAATTTAAATTAAAGGTTTTAAAACCCAAATTATAATGTTAATAATTTATTTGAAATAAATATATTATATATATACAAAAAATAATATTTACCTTCAAACACAATGTCAAATATTGTTAAAATTTTCTTATACGATGCGTATGCACAACAAGACAGAATTGACAAAAAAACGCAAGTTATAACTTTAAACAATAAAAAAAAAACATAAAAAATATATATTCAGATTTAAAAAAATGTTAAAAACGATTTCTTTTAATTTCACTTTAAACTAAATGAATAGTTAATCTTTTAATTAATAAAAATGACCACGCATTTATATTACAATATATTTTATACCTAGCGGGCATGAAAACAAAAACAATGTTGCGTCTTCATTTTATAATTAAACTAGCTTTCCGCCCGCGGCTTCGCCCGCTTTGTCTAAAACACAATAAATAATATACTAAAACCTTCCTCTTGAATCACTCTATCTATTAAAAAAAACCGCATCAAAATCCGTTGCGTAGTTTTAAAGATTTAAGCATACATAGGGACAGAGAAAGCGACTTTGTTTTATACTATGTAGTGAGTAGTGATGATGATACACTGCACACCTGCACATTATTTAAAGATTAATCTTAGAAGACTATTATTACAACAAATCACAATTTTATTCAATTATCATATTATTATAACATGAAGATCAGCAAAAACTAAGAGGATGATGTAATTACAATACAAGACTAATTAACTAACGATTTAGATCGTGGCATTTTTTATTCAAGATAGATAATAATAAGCCTTTACTTCCTTACTTTTAATACAGTTCAATTAACCTTAAACAACATTCCCTAGTTAGCTTATTTTTATTTCTAAATAATAACATTATTCTAGGAAAATTTGATCTTTATTTCTTTGTTTGTCACAACTGATCTCAAAAACTTTTCAACCGATTATAAAACTTTAAGAAAAGCGACACTGTAATGTTGTAACATAGCCAATATTTTTGTTAATCTAGAAAAAAACGGCTCATATAAATATAAAATTTAATTAGTTTGAAAGCATAAATAGTACATTAATATTACTGAAAATTATTTTACCTCGTTTTAACTAACTATTTAATTGCTCTTAAAAATAATTTTATTTGCTTGCTAAATGCAGAAACACTACCAAAAATTCGTCATGAACAATATTAAAAAACATACCCATTTATTTACCTAAATGACATGTGGTTTACTACACACGGACTACTAATCCACCATCTAAATACTAGATCTGAGTTAGACCGTTGTTTTATCTACATTTTTTTTATTTTTAACACAAGTAGTAATCCAGTGGCGTCTTATTTGATATAATCTGTGTTTTTAAGTTTCTACTGCACCATTTTGACATTATTTTTGTAAGCTTTGTAAGATTCCATCTTTGTTTCATTAGAATTTTAGACAACCTGTTCATGTAGTAGCATTGTTTAAAACCAGATGGACATTATTACTTGGAAATACAATTTCGCAGTATTTTACTTTGTTTGTTATTTCGTGTTTTTTACTTAAAAAAAATTGTAATTTATTTTGCTATGATAATTTTCTAAATTCATGAAAAACAAAACTATCTTCAATTATCTATACTAATATTATAAAGCTGAAGAGTTTGTTTGTTTGTTTGAACGCGCTAATCTCGGGAACTACTGGTCCGATTTGAAAAATTCTTTCGGTGTTACATAGTTCATTTATCGAGGAAGGCTATTTATCGAGGAAGGCTATAGGCTATATATCATCACGCTACGACCAACAGGAGTGGAGCCACGCTGGTGAAACCGCGCGGAGCAGCTAGTTAAACAATAAAACACAAATAATCATTTTTTTTATACAATATTTTCGACGAAGCATCTTAAGCAAATAATCGGAAACGCACATCGACAAAACAAACAATAATTAATTCAATTCAATGGAAAAACATATTTTTAACGAACAAGGTAACCAATATTCATTACGTCGTTTCATTTTAAACCTTAATAAGTACAATTTAAGGTCAAAGTTCGCGGAAAACATTCATATTTCAAGCATGCTTGACATTTTCCAGTAATGATTATAGGAAGCGCATAACAAAAGCACTGTTATGTCAATATTTTTTATTTGCATTGCATTGTGCTCATTCCTATTGTTTTATGTAAGAACTGTATGTGGAACAAAACGCAGCATTTTCAAAGTACTCAGAAATTACTTTAAAATTACTGAAACATTTCACAAAACGGATTGTTAAAAAAGAGCGTGTGTGACACGTGTCAGAAGTGAAACTGAAACTGGTCGCCTTACTCCATGAAGTGACGGTATTGCCATGACGCGATCTTGAAATATTACTCTCAACGCGCCTAAAGAAGTTTCACTTCATTAACGTCAAAATATTTTTAACATAAATGTGTAATAAAATGCCTTTAATTTTGATTGTAATTGTTCGTTTACATCATTATTTGTAAAAAATAGATAAGAACTTAAATAAATACAAGAATGTAGTATTTTAGAGTTATCTGATATTGATATTGCACGCCTCATAAGCGAAGCGTTGAGGTGGGTACTACTGTCACTTCGCGCAAAACATCTGATTTTTCAAACTTAAAATGTCTTTATGTATCATACATTGCACTTGTAAGATAATACATACACACACATATTAAGAAAAAACACTATTTTTAACGTTCATGATATTTTTGATGTCATTTTTGTTATTTAAACTAGTTAAAAAACAGTTGTCTTGGACGTCCGTGTGTCTGTATGTGCGGATCCTTTTTCTTGTTAACACGATAGCGACCGAAATACTTTACTAATCGAGTCTTTTTTTTTCTCTTACGCTTGAGTATGCTCAGGAATAGAACCCTTTCATTTTTCAGGGTCTGATTCGATGTGGTTTAATTGTTATTAAATAAACAAAAATAATAATTAATAAATAATTATTAAAAAAAATTATGAGGCGTGCACTTTTGGATTTTCCAAACTATTTTATATCTATGACTATGATTATAAGAACCTAACGATTTTCTGTGTTTTTCCATCATAAGATCAAATAGATTACTTTGTTATTACTTGAAGTAAAAACTCGTGGGAAGCCTTTATTTGAGAGGTAAATATTCAAGTAATGTTGAAGGCTTTTCAATTAAAGTGGGTTTTATGAGGTCGGTACGTGTGTCACTTGTTTAATGAATGATTCTATTGTTTTAATAAATAACTAGCTTTCCGCCCGCGGCGTCGCCCGCTTTATCAAAGAAAAACCCGCATAGTTCCCGTTCCCGTGGAATTTCCGGGATAAACCCTATCCTTTGTGTTAATCCAAGTTACCCTGTATATGTATGCTTAATTTCATTCGAATCGGTTCAGTAGTATTTGCATGAAAGAGTAACAAACACACACATACCTACACATCCTCACAAACTTTCGCATTTAGGTATAATATTAAAGTAGGTTGATGATGATGATGATGTAGTATTGATGAAACTTGTTTTATTTGAAAGCTAGTGCCTTCTGGTCCCATTATACATATTTTTTTTTTTAATATCAGATTTTTCTTGCAATCTGCCTGAAAATTAGGCATTTAGCTAGAGGTTATGAAGGTAAAGTAAATGACTTGAATGGTATTAGTCCAATGACCAATCCATTATATTATGCTAAGACCTCACATTATGAGGTACTGTGGGGCCTTTCTTTTAATTCTTTTAAAATGTCGGATTTCCGTATCCTCATTATACATATACATATTATATATATATATATATATATATATATATATATATATATATATATATATATATATATATATATATATATATATATATATATATATATATATATTCGATATATATATATACTCGAGCTGTAGCTCGGTTTATTATTTATATTCCTAACTCCCGCCCTGAGACCCTCAAGGAAGAGGAGGTTCGGAATCTCTATTTATAAATACTGTGTTTCCTAGCACCTTGCTTATGATAGTGACTGAATGTATTGTCGCTTGTTTTTGCAATATTTGTATGTTGATGTTCGCGTCTAATTTATCTAAGTACTTATTTATACTCTTAGCAACGATTCCAGTTGCTCCTACCACTACTGGTATAACCTCTGCAGAAGTATTCCATAGCCGGGCTATTTCATTTTTAAGAGGGTGGTATTTGCTTAATTTCTCTATTTCTTTTGGTCCTATATTATAATCTGATGGTACTGTTATGTCTATGAAATATGTTTTATTATCTGTTTTATTTATATATATAATGTCCGGTCTATTATGTACTATTGTTTGATCTGTTTGTATTGGAATTTCCCACATTATCTTCGCAGTCATATTTTCTTTCACCTGAGGTAGTGTCAAGTTTTCTAGCCACCACTGTTTAGAAACTTCTATATTGTGTTTTTTTGCTAGCGCCCAAAATATATCCCGATATTATGTGTTGTACTGTTTCATCTTTCACTACACATAATCGACATATATATATATATATATATATATATATATATATATATATATATATATATATATATATATATATATATATATATATATTTATATATATATAAATACCAACCTGGGCACTAAGTTGATCCAGCCCGACTGCCGTGCATTCCTGACTCCACCTTTTCCCCCATATTACTCGACTCCGGTTGCATAGATCTTGCCCGGAGTGGCAACGGCGCAAATTTTTGGGCGACGTTGCCAAACGTATTCATAGAGAAATTGATGTACTCAACATTTTTATTGCTAAGATCTCGAACTTAATCGACTCCGTAACGGCCGAAATTCAGAAACCCATAAACACTTGTTGGCTCCGTTTTATATACCAAATCCAAAGTCGTATGTTGATCAGATCCATATATATTATCAAAATTACAGCTTTATTTGATCCGACAAAATGAAACTGTATATTAAGTAACGTAGATTAATTTTTCGTAAACACTACAGTATTTGTTGGCTCCGTACACAAACATATTATGTTAGGTAATGTTCCATACATTGCTAAATCCGCCTAGACTAGACGAACTCGACTCCGTAACGGTTCAAATTTTGAAATGCTCAAACACTTCTTGACTCCGTTTTATATACCAAATCATAAGTCGTATGTTGATCTGTTCCATTTATATACTGTATCTAGTCATTAATAAATACAAGGTGTTTGTTGTTTGAAAGAAATGGAGAACAACGAGAAGCAAGATGAAGGTATTTTATTTATTAATTAATTAATTTATTTATTTATTTATTTACCTCCAAACAATTTACATCAAACATCAAATCTATTTCAGTAAGATATAGGTACATAGCAATTATTACAAATAAACATAAGGTACTTCCCTCCGTGCTAGTCGCTGACGCCACTGTGTTACAGCAGGGAAGTTTATTTTTATTTTATTTTTATTTATTTATTTTTTTCAAAGTTTACACTACGGTTTATATATTATAAATATTCTCGTTATACAAGTTCAGGTGCACATACAAAAGATATAAAACTTATGAGGATAAACAATAATTAGGTAACTTTAAGTAATAGGTTCTAGATGGTACTAGCCACAAACAGTTTTTCTGTCTCGTTGTAGTCGAGGCGAAGCAGAAATTTGTCCAAAGATTTACTGCAAAGGTATCTACTCATTTCTTTTATTTTAATTTTATTGTTAATATAATTATACAAATAGGGAGCAATATAATATGCAAAATTTTTCGCAAAACGAGTTTTACAACCCGGCACACAGTAAATCTCTTCAATGCGGGTTTTTCTTTTTGTAACAAGGGAAGAAGATGGAAGAACTGTGTGCTGCTCCAGGACTATTACTTTGATAAACAATTGCCTCACAGTCAGGACGCGGCATTCGTTGTACAAGAGATTTGTTGGATATCTAAACGGCTTAAATTGCAATACTTTTAAGATACATCTCTGTGTGCGTTCAAGCTTAAGAAGTGTTGTTTTGTTTGCACCACCCCAAGCCGAGATACCATAATTAATGAGCGATTGGCACAAAGACTGATAAACGATTTTGTTCGTGGTTTCATCTTTAAGGCGTCTTATTTTAAAAAAAATTGGGATAAGTTTACGTATTCTACTTTTTAAATCATCTATTTGCGGCTTCCAGTTTAAGTTTTTATCTATTGTTATCCCTAAGTATTTTATAGTATCGACAGGACAAAGAGTATAGCAATCGCAGTTTCCTACATTTAAGCACGTATGCGCCTTTATGGTAAAATTTTGGGGAGGTCTAGTATTATTTTTAAGAGAAAAATTTATATATTTAGTTTTTGTAAAATTTAAAGTTAAAAGATTATGATTTAGCCAATTTATTACCAATCGCATGCCTGATTCAGCTGCCAAACGAGCAGATTCCCATGTCTCTCCTTGAAAAACAATAACAGTATCATCAGCAAAACTTATTATCTTCGCGTCAGGTATATGTAGATTACATAGGTCATTTAGGTATATTAAATAGAGCGTAGGGCCGAGTACCGATCCCTGAGGAACGCCAAAATTTATGGACCGCTTTTGACTCTGTACATCACCAATTTTAACAAATTGAGTCCTATTTGATAAATAATCTCTAAACAATTCTAGAGGAGTACCACGGATTCCCATTGATTCAAGCTTTGCCAGGAGCAGAGGGACAGAGACAGTATCGAACGCTTTCGCCAGATCCAAAAAAACACCCAAACATTTTATCTTCCTGTCTAAATTGTTAGCAATAAGAGACACAAGAGTATTGATAGCATCACTGGTTGATTTTTTTGCACGAAAGCCAAATTGATTAATTGAAAGTATGCAATTCTTTTCCGAATAATTAACGAGACACCTATTAATAAGCTTCTCCAGAACCTTTGATATGGTTGGCAAAAGTGAGATAGGGCGATAGTTGGTTATACTCTCTCTGTCTCCCGACTTGTAAATCGGCACAACTTGAGATTGCTTTAAACGATCAGGAAACACACCCGATGATAAGCGTATATTGCATAATTGCATGATCGGTTGGCCAAATATAGCAAGATTTTTCTTTAAGAAAATAGATGATATGCCATCATATCCTGAAGCATAAGTGTTTTTTAAAGCCAAAATTGTACTATTAACCTCCACTTTATCTGTTTCCAATAAAACAAATGAATTAAGTTAAATGGTGCCTTGATTATTTTTAGATTTGAGCTGAATTTCTGATAAATTTAGTTGATTTAAAATATTTGACGCTAATTCATTACCTATATTAATAAAGAAATAATTTATAAATTCAATAGAATGGACTGGAGTGTTCTTAAGTTTTAATAAAATTAAAGCATTTTCAGGGCTTTTTAATGAGTTACTGTTTATATGGCAAATGCGTTTAATAGTTTTCCATGACTTTTTAATATCTTTTCTGTTAATTAATACTTACTGAATGCTGGCTAAAAAGTTATGACTTTGTTCCACCCCTAGAGAGCTATCATAGTTACAACACTACAAGACATATAAACCAAAACAGCGGGGTTACTGCGTACATACGTAATAATATTACTGATATCGAAGTTGTTGAATCAAATTTGGATGACGCTGATGGTCTAATTATAACTATTGCAAAACAATATGCTTTTGTTTGTATTTATCGATCTCCCTCTTTTGCGACAATAGACAAATTCCTGCATTCTTTAGACGTAATATTGTGTAACTTAAGGTTTATTCCTAATATCTACATAATTGGCGACTTAAATATTGACATCAGTAATGAGAACACTGATCAAAGATCTGACGAATATCTAGATTTTCTTGCATATCACGGATTCTTATCAAGTCACTCTTTACCTACACGTGGTAAAAGCTGTCTTGACCACTGTTTCGTAAAATCTAATATAAAAGTGGCTACTTTTGTATGTGAGTCTGCAATAACGGATCATTCTGCGATATTTCTTACTTTTTCAGAAAAACCAAAAACTAGTATAGCTAAGACAACATGTTTTACAACCAATATAAATTACTCAAAAGCTTCCAAACTACTGTCATTGGTAGATTGGCACAATCTACTATCTACAAATGATCCTAATAGTCTAATTAATTCACTACTTGATACCGTTGGTAATATTATAAGCGATAGTTCCCGATTATTTAAAAAAACTAATAGAAATTCTATTTTACAACCCTGGATTACACCAGGTTTGCTGCGATGTATACGTTCCAGAGATAATTTACACCGCCGAAACAAAAACGATCCAAATAATAAGGAACTTGAACTCATATATAAACGCTATAGGAATCATTGCAGTAATATTTTACACACTTCTAAAAACAAGTATGATAAAATTGAGCTTAATAATAGCAGAAAAGATATTAAAAAGTCATGGAAATCTATTATCATAATATAAATAAATATCAAGTAATTATCATAATATTTATTGACGTGTAGCGTTCGCCTTTGCCCTGATTCTGATATCAATCTGATAAAATAATTAAAATGTTAGATTTAGGTCAAACAAATGGCTAAGGCCGCAAGCGACCAATGGCTGAGCTCGGTGGGCTCTGATTGGCTCATTTGAATCGGATCAACAAGAGCTAAAACGCAAAAAAGGTGGATTTGTATAAAAAGCACGTAATTATTATTATTACTGATGGTGACACTTGTGGCTCCATTCGGATCCACATACGGACGGTGGTGTGGCAATGGATCAACAAATACCAACCGGATCAACAAGTGAAAACGGATCAAATAATTACTAACTATATGGCACGTTTGATCAACATAGTGCCCATGGAGATATCTATATATATATATATATATATATATATATATTATATGTACAGTATTCCAAAAGTAATAATGCGCATTGAAATCTTCGTCGCTGTTCGGCAACTGTCATATTCCCGGAGCGTCCGAAGATGATATCTATATAGAGTGGTTAAATGCATTTTCTTTATGCATAATTTAGTCAAATTATGTTTTGTGCTAAAATAAATTAATATGTATTTGTAAGTAACGATTTTGTTTCGATAATTCCTTGTAAGTAAATAGCGAGTATAATAAACCCACGATTGCTAATATATCTTTTTTGGATTGATTTACTTGGAAAATTTTATAGTTCTTTTAAAGTGTCTTACTGAAGCTGGTGTAATGATGGAAGAAAAGAAGGTTAAAATAACACAAAATTTATCACTACATAGTATAAAATAAAGTCGCTTTCACTGTCCCTATTTCCCTATGTCCCTTTGTATGCTTAAATCTTTAAAACTACGCAACGGATTTTGATGCGGTTTTTTTAATAGATAGAGTGATTCAAGAGGAAGGTTTTAGTATATAATTTATTAGGTTTTAGACAAAGCGGGCGAAGCTGCGGGTGGCAAGCTAGTATTGTATAAAATATGGTTTTCAAACACAGGTTTATATTTAAACCATATATCTAATCATTAAAATCAGTACTGATCATTCTTCAATATTATGACAATTATAAAAAAATAAAAATAAAAACAATCAAAATCAGGGATTATCTTTATTTCTGACATTTTAGATACATCGGAACTTTCATTATGCTCTTCTTCATTTTCACTTTCCCTACTGCCATCACCTGTGTAAATCATTTCATCGATTAATTTAATTCACCTTTAAAAACAAAACCAAGAAGGGTATGTAATAGCAGCTCTATATAATTCCACACAGAGAGAACACGTGCAGTCACCACCAATATTTAAAGACGACTGACGGATTTTTGAGTTTTTTGACTGACAGGCTACCGTTACCTACCGCCCGATTTGTTTTTGATTGTGTATGACCGTGAATTGACTTCTATTTCTTTTGAACAAGGTGTAAAATGCAAGTGCGTTGTTTAGGGTTCTTACGATTCAATGATTCGAGTGTCTTCGGAAATACGACAATTAGCGAAGATTTGCATGCGCATTATTAAGTTTGGAGTACTGTATATTGTTGTCCAGGTCTGACAAATGGAAGGCGGTTTATGTTTACTGTTAAAAATATTTATTCATTCATTAAAAAAAATAAATGACTGTACAGTGTACAAATTGAAATTGTTAGTAGGTTGAGTTCAAAATCACATCATTTCATCAATATCACAATATGCAAGAATTTCCGCCTACAATTTTGGTAGTGAATAGTGACTACATAATTATCACTTTGTTCGACTTGGATTTTAATATATGTATGTACCTACATATTGACTTACAAGTTGCTATAAACATCTCATTTCAACAAGTTGCTATAAACATCTCATTTCAAAAATAAACGCCTATCTCTAAAATTACACTGGTCATCAAAAAAATCGACCCACCTTCATTATATTTTCTATTTATCGATTATTTCACAATTTAGCCGTCTTAGATTGTTGTTTTTATGTTGTTAGGGTCTGATAACATGTGTATTTACTATACTATGTGAGGTTAAAGGTATGTACTAATATCTCGTTTTCCACTTTTTTAAGCTTTATAGTTCAATTTCATTGCTTACATTCCAATTAGGTACATACTCGTCGCTTCACTTTCATACTCATTACATAGGTATCTTTTTCACTAATATAGACTTTACACTAAGTATATGATTACCTTTCATAGTACACTATGTTGTTACCGAGACCAAGTCCTACTAATCCTACTTTCCTACTAATATTATAAATGCGAAAGTTTGTGAGGATGTGTGTGTGTTTGTTACCTACTCTTTCACGCAAATACTACTGAACCGATTACAATGAAATTTAGCACACATATAGAGGGTAACTTGGATTAACATATAGGATAGATTTTATCCCGGAAATCCCACGGGAACGGGAACTATGCGGGTTTTTCTTTGAAAACGCGGGCGAAGCGGCGGGCGGAAAGCTAGTTAGTTATATTCACGCAAGCCAATAAAGCAGATGACGTCTTTTCATTAATTACCATTGGTAAATAAAAAATGATAATTGTAGGAACATCTCAGCAACCAGTTTCGTGAGATTTGTGAATAATTTTAAATAATTACAAACAATAATGGCAGAATCACGGAGTCGCACAATTATCGAAGCAAAAAGCACGCTGTAACAAGGACGGTGCTAATTTCAATTAAGAGGAGCCTGAATAATTTAAAAATAATAGGAATAAATTGTAAATTAATTCGTTTTGATTCATCACGATGGCAAGCCATCAATTTTTTACGAGCTCAAAACTTCCTAATATAGATAAGCTGTGAATTGAATCTTTGTAGGAGGTCGTTTTAAAATTCATGCTAAAGAGTAAGTTTTGCTCAATTTCCATACAGTCCAATACATTTCAACGGCTTTGGAGTTGATCATTTTCAAAAATCTTAATTCGTTTTGATTCATCACGATGGCAAGCCATCAATTTTTTACGAGCTCAAAACTTCCTAATATAGATAAGCTGTGAATTGAATCTTTGTAGGAGGTCGTTTTAAAATTCATGCTAAAGAGTAAGTTTTGCTCAATTTCCATACAGTCCAATACATTTCAACGGCTTTGGAGTTGATCATTTTCAAAAATCCATACTCAGCAAATATTACCCTTTTATTACACGTAGAAGATTCGTCTCGTACATACGTACCATATAATGTACATGATGCATCCTTCACTTATTGAGATGAAAAATATATCGTTGTTTTTGTATTACAAAGATGTGAAGTGCAGTAACGTTATAATCCTCGATTCTTACCTGTAAAAAAAAAATCGTTATTCTCCCTAAATACAGAAACAAGAAAAATTCACAATAAATCTATAAATATAAAACTCAAAGGTGACTGATATAGTGATCTATCAACGCACAGCCCAAACCACTGGACGTATCGGGCTGAAATTTGGCATGCAGGTAGATGTTAGGACGTAGGCATCCGCTAAGAAAGGATTTCCCGAAATTCTTGCGGGAACGGGGAAAAACGAACAAAGTCGTGGGCGGCTTAAAATAAGAAGAATATAAGAAATGTCCACATTTTGTATTAAATTAAATAATTTCGGCATTCAAAAGACCTCCCGAAGGATGTCTAGTTGAATGAATAAATGTTTGATTTTAAGGAAATACAAAAAAACTTATTACATACTTATATTATCTATTTACTGTACAAAACTTGTCATAGAACAGTGTTCAAGATCATTGAAAGGTGAAATTAAATAGGTACACAAGTGATAACTGCGTTAAAAACAACCGACTTCAAACTTGCACTTGCAACATTTACAAATACAGACAAAAATGCTCATAAAATAAAAACTACTGGGCCTATCCGAATAAAAATTTTATGGGACCAATTCGACACCATCCCGCATCGAACAAAAAAAGAATCACGTAAATCGGTTCAGAAACCTCGGAGTAATCGGTGTACATACATAAAAAAAAAAAAAAAAAACATACCGGCCGAATTGATAACCTCCTCCTTTTTTTGAAGTCGGTTAATTAAATGCCCGAATTTAAACAAATAATTTATGTATGAACTATTTACATTATGTGACTACTATTTTATACCTTTGGTAGTTTAATTTCGTAGACGAATTTTAAAAGTCCTACTAATTCCTACTAATAGTATAAATGGGAAGTTTGTGAGGATGTGTGTGTGTGTTTGTTACTCTTTCACGCAAATATTACTGAACCGATTACAATGAAATAAAGCACACACATAGATGGTAACTTAGATTAACACAAAGGTTTTATCCCGGAAATCCCACGGGAACGGGAACTATGCGGCTTTTCTTTGAAAACGCGGGCGAAGCCGCGGGCGGAAAGCTAGTTTTAAGATAAATATGATACGAAAATTAAAACGCATTGCTTGTTTTCACATCCCTATCAATAAATTATATATACATGCTTTTTAAAGCTCATTGGCTCTTCAATTACATACATTTGATGCATCAATATTAAAAAACAAATAGGAAATCCTACATTGAATGAACCACTCGACTGTACAAATATTTCTCTTCGCGGACGTTTGCAACACTGTGACTAAAGAACAAAGATGGCGGCCGGAAGTCGGATGTGTCGAAATGCTTCCGCAACAATAGGCGCTATTGTGGGCATTATGGGAATGGCGTGTGCTGGAAATGCTTTATTTGTTTGAAATGCAGTTAGTAGTGACACAAAAATCTGTGTAATGTTTGGATAATATTTGTCTCATGATTATGGAATAAAAATGAATCAATTAACAACGTTAAAATGTCTTCCATAGACATCGAATGTAGAATGAAATAAGTGGACATAAATATCCCTTATAAACGATTGGGCCTACTTGATTACTTACTTACTTAAGCATTTACAATTATCTATGTATCTATTTTTGTTTAGATTTATCTAAAAATTTTAAGAAAATCATACTGAAATTAAATTGATTTGTAACTAATTATAATAATCATAATTCAGAAATTGATTTAAAAAAAATATTAAAGCTCCATGCTTCACTGAAGCAAGGAATCGAAAAATCAACATCATTATTTAGCAACTTTTAAATATTGTTAACAACCGTTGCCATGGTTACGCAATGTTGCCACATTCAATCTTAAATCGTCTCGAAATTATAATTTAGGTTCTCATTAAAATCGCAACGGATCTATGAAACGGTTGAAATTTAAATTGGAGGAAATATTGACCAATAGCGAAAGAATTGGTGACCGGACTACAATCTCTCGTTTGAAGGTTCAGCTGCAATCATATGTGACTCGGGATTCTTAAGGACAATGAAAGTGTGTTACAGAGTAAATTAATTAACTTTATAATAAAAATACGAAAGTAATTTTGTCTGTTCATCTGCAGTTGGTCGATAAATATAATTAAAAAGAACCTGTGCTCTAGTGTTTTACGCATTGTCAAAACCAACCATTAGGGATTGATTTCAAAAATCTATCTTTATACCTGTGTCTTCAACAATTATTTTCATTCGAAATTTTATCTGATCATCATCATCTGTTGATGCTTTTGTTTAACTGTGAAAGCGGCGTATACGTATTTTACATAAATTATTTATTATAAACAACTAGATTTCCGCCCGCGGCTTCGCCCGCGTTTTCAAAAAAAAACTCACATAGTTCTCGTTCCCGTGGCATTTCCGGGATAAAACCTATCCTATGTGTTAATCCAAGTTACCATATGTGTGCTTATTTTCATTGTAATCGGTTCAGTAGTATTTGCGTGAAGGAGTAACAAACACACACACACACATCCTCACAAACTTTCGCATTTATAATATTAGTAGGATACCGTACACATACCTGACTTTCAAGATCTTTATAATCTAATCACTACCGTATTTCAATAAATCTTCCATATGCCATTCATTATAATTAATCGCGGATATACGTACGGAAAATATCAATTATTTATATATTTATAGTATTAGATAGTAGACATATAATATCCCCTTCACTAGAGCGACTTTCTTAGCCACAAGTCATCGATATGAGGTATTCTGTTTCATTTTACTGTTCACATTAGACCGATTTCAAAAGTTTAAATTTGACACGTATGTAATAGTATTGTAATTGCAATATTCACCTTTGATAATAATCTATTAACCCCCTTCTTGTTACTTAACTCTTCTGTTTTTTCACTGTGGTACTAGCATATGCATATTATAATTTCCTAGACATGCTTCGTCCCAAAAAAATATTTAAAGAAATCTTCATTTTTAAATCTTTCGCCAATTCCGTACAAAAAATCAGTAGGTAATCATAACTTTTAACCGCAGACCATAAATAGTTACTACGTATTACAAAAAAAATAGACATAATCAACATTTTGATCTGCTTGAAACACATGTCCTAACTAAAATAAACAATCAACATTTTTAAATAGCTTTTAAACACAGATATCTCAATATAATACGTATTAGTATCTATTATTACAGTGGAAAACCTTCAATAGTCGAAGCAGACGTACCTTCGCGCCAAAATTGCCTCGCCTTGCGACTTGAACTGTGCCCTGTTATGGTTTGAGACACACACTTTAGTGTATCTCTTAATATAGGTATGTTAAATAATTAAATATAAGTGTAAAATTATTGGAAAGATATATGTTTAATGTAATATCAGTTTAATTATTGTTTTAAGCTGATATAACATTAAACAGATAAACAGATGAAAAACAATAATGATAAAAAATACTACCTCTTGTAGCTATTTAGTATTTACTACTTGATATTTGGTAAGAATGTATTTTATTAGTATGTAATATATTATTTTCATTTATGCCATCAATTTTCATACGAGTTATATGCACATATGACATCTTTAAAAATTAAATACTAATAAAATTAAAATAAATATTTTAGTGTGTGTAAAATATTAAAAAAGTCCATCGTCTATGTTTTGCACCATACTACACTTTATCACTAGAGATAAACACAGCCTCGAGCGGGTAGTATATGGGAGTGGCGATATTAAGATACAGGTATATAAGCACAGATTAGTACATATTTACTATGTAAATATAGATCTAATATACTGTCGTCTAAAACTAGGATCTACAGCGGATTTCACTTAATTTAACCCATGATTTATTGAACTGAAACTTCTTTATCGGGGTTGGAAAAAAATTTAGTGTAACATTTTTTCGTTACGCCTGACATTTTTTCGTTACGCGCCATCTTGTTCTTATCCCTACCACGCGTATTCGACGTATTTCTGTCAAGTTGCATATAGTAAAATATTTTTTGAAAAATAAGGTTATCAAGAAGTTTCACTTCTTAAGTGTGTACACTAGTACGTACGCACACATTTTTTTATTTTAAGAATTAATTTGTATTTTGTTATGTATTTCACACTAACTACAGAACAATTATCAAAACCGTAAAATTAAGAATCTGCTTACTATTATAGTTTCATGTTTATTTATGTTTTTAGCGAGATATTTTTTTTTTTATGCAGTGGCAATATTTTCTTATTTGCTTAGAGTTTAGAATATTAGTCTCTAAGTATAAGTACTGCATTCTAACTAGGTCTCTTCGAATAAAATACTAAAAAATACAGTGACCTATACGTGGTCGTACTCACTACTCACATCCTTGTATTTAAAATTATTAATTACGTTTAAATATAAAAAAATGCAAATCGTTAAAAGATGATTCGTAATTGGTTATTTACATTCAAAAAAGAGGAAGATTTGATTTTAATAACAATGGTTAATAAAAAACCCGGAGGTGAAGCGAAATATTTGAATAATAATTAAATATAATAACTAATAAATAATTCAATATATAGCTATTCACATAACTTGTCTATACTTTATAAGATTTTCTAATTAATAATGCAACATATAGATAAATAAATATTCAGTTAATGACTAAACTATGTGACCTAGTTCAATAAACTACATTTGACTAACATTAAAATGTAAAAACATAACCTTGTAACGGAGGACACACAGGAAGTATTATTTATTTTTAAAGTTAGAAAATTATTGCTTACATTATTTCAATAAACAGTACACATGTTAAACACATAAAGAGGGAAATTTTAATTAAGATATATATATAATTTCAAAAACTACAACGAGCCTGGTTTGAAGACACCGATTTGTTTTTCTTGTACCTACTAAGAGCTAGGTAAATGGTTTTCCACATAGGCTACCTTGAATTACTACTACATTTAATTAGTACATTTAATTTACTTCAAACATTCTCTAAAACTACTGATTCAACCTTTCACCAATTTAAGCCATTTTGGTGAAGAGTTATTCTTCACTACATAAATAACACCATTGATTGTTTATTTATTTATAAACAAGGATGTATTGACAAATTCGCGTAGGTATAAAACTATAAAGTTATAAACACATAGAACGTTCAAGCGTAGGTTTTTTGAACAACTAGCACAAAATAAACATAATTTTACGTAATGTTGTTTCCACTAAACGACTTACATAAACACGAAGAGGTCAACTTTATTAGACGGCATTTGAAGTTTCGTTGGAAGCGACTTGTTTTTATTTTATGGTTTATTTGACGAATCTATGCTTAATATTATAAGGCTGAAGAGTTTGTTTGTTTAAACGCGCTTATCTCAGGAACTACTGGTCCGATTTAAAAGATTCTTTCGGTGTTAGATAGCCCATTTATCGAGGAAGGCTATAGGTACCTATATATATAATATAGTCTATACCTATATTATATTATCACGCTAAGACCAACAGAAGCGGAGCCACGAGGGTGAAACCGTGGAGCGCAGCTAGTATAAATATAGGTATGTGGTAGGACGTGGGTAGGACGTAGGTAAATGCGAATAGTTGACAGCAGAAAACTTGTAACAAAAATGTGTAATAACGAAAAATTTCGGGTTCAGATAATAATTTAATATCTGCAACAAATTTGACCGCATCTAATTACTTAACCACCATTACCTTTTTCCCGCCGGAAATAAATTATGGAAGTATAACGTGAGAACCATCGTGTATTCTTTCTAGTACGAGACAGTACCAAACAATACGAGTCCATTCTAACCTAAAAGATTAACCTTTGAACTACATACAGAAATGTCAATGAACTCTAAACGCCATTTTTTTTTTCGAAATTTCGAACATTCTGCTGTCATTTTTTTATTTTTAAAGTGAAACTTTTATTACATCGTCTCAAACTTTTTGGTCTGTGTAGCGCATGTCGCGTGTATCGCGGCTGCCGAGTAGGTATACCTACTCGGCAGCCGACCGACACGCGACATGCGCTACACAAAGCAGTGTTCGGAACCGTTCGAACAGTTTCACTTTTACCGTGGTTTCATAAAACCACACAACATTTTTTTTTTTTCTATTATACCAATGAGCAAATTATTTATGCACTATCTACCTTTACTGATTTATTTTTCCTATATCCCAAGGTTGCCTGGAAGAAATCGCTTTTAAGCGATAAGGCCGCCAAATTGTACATTTATTTTAAGTTAAATATCGTTTTTTGTAAATTTTGTTTTGTGTGCATTGTACAATAAAGTGTTTTCATATCATATCATATCAATGAGCGAAGACTTTTGTCAGTGACAGCCGACAGGTTGAACAGTTTTACTCTAAATGTTATTTTTTTTTTCAAATTCGAATCGAACACCGCGTCAGCTGTCATTCTAGTTGTATAATCTGTGGCGAAATGACTAACACAATCAGGACATCCGCATCCAAATAAGATGAAAAGAACTATGTATATTAAATCCATTTAACCTCACAACTTTCTCCGTAAAAGTAAAAGCTGGCCAGACCGGTTGCAACTGTACTGGCCGGTGTTTATGGTAGATGTATTTTCTTATTATAGTTACGCAAATGCTGTGGGCATTATGCAAGTCAATTACAGTGCAAACAAATATTGGTTTCTGTGAACTGCTAGTGTTGTTTGTTTATAACATCACTAATTATTAATAGTAAAAACACTTTATACGGTCTACTACTTTTACGACGCGTAAAACTTTCTTCGTTGTATTATATTAGAATGCATGACGCTTTACTTTTTTATAATTTCGTATTAAGTTCGATTTGTTCGCAAAATTGAAACGTTTTACAGTACGTACTGCTTAATTTTAACAAATTTTTATGACGTAAAAAGTATGTATGTTAATCCATACTAATATTATAAATGCGAAAGTAACTCTGTCTGTCTGTCTGTTACTCAATCACGCCTTAACTACTGAACCAATTTGCATGAAATTTGGTATAGAGATATTTTGATACCCGAGAAAGGACATAGGATAGGTTTTATCCCGGAAATCCTACGGGAACGGGTTTTTCTTTGAAAACGCGGGCGAAGCCGCGGGCGGAAAGCTAGTTATTAATAAAATGAAGCGAAATTATCTTAAAGTAATTAAATATGATAAAAGTAGACCAATAATTACTTAAGTAATTGATTAAAATAAACTTGCTGGGTGTGTAATACATCACTATAAATCATTGAAAATTTATTTGAACTTGTATATTATGCAATAACAAAGAAACATGTTTTGAAACAACGTAAATTTGTATCTAATAAAAGCAGTTTGTAGCCCGCCAATAAAAGTTATGTAAGTATAAAAATAATTTTTCTAATTAATTTCCCAATTAATTACTTTTATACTTGTGCTATATAATTTGTAATTATTTAATCAAATCATGTTACAGAACGTTTAATGTTTTCTTCTTTTTTCTTTATTGACATTTCGCAATCCTATCAAATTTATTTTTAATCTACAGATAATTAATAAAAAATGACAGGACAATGACATTGACAGGAGATGCGATGCACAAACAAGATATTCGTAATTTAGTTCATTGAAAAGTTACATTTGGGGTTGCATTTTTTAGAGGACGCAATTTTGTTTTTTTTGATGTGTAGGGGGGGTCAGTGTGAAGCTATCACCAAGTTTGTGGGGTCGCCACCCTTGTCTCACGGCCGCCATCTTGAAAATAGCGGTTGAAATTGTTTTTAAGATATATCTCTTAAACTATTTATCTGATAATAAAACAATGTTAACATTATTCGTTGCAAATTAAATTCTCTACAACTTAGGTTCAGTAACTTTTTGTCGTAGAACTATAAACAAAAAAGTTATAAGCGAAAATGTTCAGAAATTAGAGATGTTTATATTTTTCAATAAAACTTTTTTTTTATAAGTTTACGAAGAAATTATATCAGACCATTTTTGTAGATTGGTTTTCGAAGAACAACTTTTATTTACAACATTTTTTCATTAAGTAAATAGCTAAGGTTTTACAGCCCTCCGAAGTGAGTACTATTTTAAGTACTCTTTACTATACAGAATACGATATATTATGTGTGTACTAATAATAATTTGTCACCAGTAATTATTTTATTTTTGTTATTATAATATTTTTATTAATTAATTTTACAATATTATTAATAATTAATTATTGAACCTTTTCCCCACCACCCAGGAGGTAGAGTCTGGAAGTGCGTTTTTTTTTTACGTCGAAAAGCAGGGCTGAAATGTTCTGCAGTGTGCTTCCATTGTTGTGGAGTCTGGGAAAAGAGCCAATAGCCAATATATTATTATGTATAGTTACTACTGAAAAATAGTACTCACTTCTGAGCGCTGTAAAACCTTAGCTATTGACGTAATGAAAAAATGTTGTACATAAAAGTTGTTCCTCGAAAAAAAATCTACAAAAATAGTCTTATATCATTTCTTCGTAAAATGATAAAAAAAAGTTTTATTGAAAAATATAAATAGCTCTAATTTCTGAACATTTTCGCTTATAACTTTTTTATTTATAGTTCTACGACGAAAAGTTACTGAATCAAAGTTGTAGAGAATTTAATTTGCAACAAATAATGTTAACATTGTTTTATTATCAGATAAATAGTTTAAGAGATATATTGTTAAAACCATTTCAACCGCTATTTTCAAGATGGCGGCCATGGGACAAGGGTGGCGAGTGGCGACCCCACAAACTTGGTTTTAGCTTCACACTGACCCCCCCTACACATCAAAAAAATAAAATTGCGTCCTCTAAAAAACGCAAGGTCAGGCCTAAAAAATGTAACATTTCAATGGACTAATTACAGTACACCAGTAAAATAAAAAATAAATCATATCACACCGCTATAAAGTCCGTTATTCAATATATTTTCAATGGCACGTTTGGCACGTTATAAAATAACAATCTATACTATACTAATATTATAAAGCTGACGAGTTTGTTTGTTTGAACGCGCTAATCACAGGAACTACTGGTCCGATTTAAAAATTATTTCGGATTTAGATAGCCCATTTATCGAGGAAGGCTAGGCTATATTATATCATCATCGCGCTAAGACCAACAGGAGCGGAGCCACGCGGGTGAAACCGCCAAGCGCAGCTATACTAGTAACACCAATAAAATAAAAAATAAATCATATTACACCACTATAAAGTCCGTTATTCAATATATTTTCAATGGCACGTTATAAAATAACAATAAATAAATACAGACGTATAAACGCATGCCTCGAGTGGCTTGCATTGACATTCCGATTGCCGCGGAAACGGCTTCCGTGTTGGGAATATGGGACGAGAGTCGAGATTCTTTTGTATTTGTCTTCGAATTAAATGATTTCTTTTAAAATGATAGCAAAAAAAAAGAAAAAAAAATTCATTGCATTAAAAACTTAGTTTAATGATTTTCGCACATGCAACTTTTATGGATAGCGTTTTAAAGCGAAGAAAATAAAACCTCGTTTATTTCTGAGGGAATAATTTGAAACTCCCAACCCAGTCGATGAATATAAAACATAGAAATAACAAAATACCTAGCAAACATGTTAACTTATTGAATTATTGCATTGACACGGAAACTAAAAAAAAACAAGCATATAAAATATCGGCTTATAGTAGGTTAAATTTAAATGTCAAATGCTTGTGTTTCTCGCAACTCTTAAATATTATATTATGTATGTAGGTATCATTTTTTTTTCTTACCCATAAATTATCAACATTTATAACAGTAGCTTTAATCATTGTTTAATTAGAGTTTGAGTGGGCGATATCAGAAAATATATAGATATTTCCTACTAACTACTAACTAGTCATAGGACTAGTGTTATAGAACTAGTTTTATGTTATGGAACTAGTTTTATTTCCCAGTTCGCATATTTTAATAATAGCTTTTATTTTCCTCGATAAACCTAGATATTATATATGATTGCTTAGCTTTAGCTTTTGTTCTTTTTCCGCAGACGCATTTTTATAAATTCGTATATTAATTATTTCGACTAAAAGCATCAATCACAGAGTAGAAAATTAATAGATATGACACCACGACGTGTAGTCATTATAATCGATGACAATAATATTGTTATCTTTCTTCCGACAACTTTTTGGCAAAATTTCAGTGTTTAACTACATAAACAAGTGTTAATTTTAATTTATTGACATAAACCGATCGGCTGAAAATTGATAAACAAAATGAATATGGACTGGAATAACTATAGTCTACTATTTATCCGCGTAGGTACCAATAAATGAAGCAAGCTGAAGTTACTACCTAACTATTTAGTAATCTATGATACTACTGTGTACAATTAACACATCTATTGCAGTAAATGCATTTAAAGGTTATATTTGTTCAAAATGTAAATCCGGTGAACACAGATTTAATCTAGAAACGTTGATAAATTATTTTATAAGGTATTTATTACCAACATTTACCTTCATTGAAATGGCAAAAGTCACATTAAAGCAAATACTATAGGAATTGAAGGAATTTGGTTCAACACTAACTTGAGATATTTTAATGAATTCATTAATTCGGGTCACCTTGTACCATATTTGGACAGTTTAAACTGACTTGCAGGTGATTTATATTATTTCTTGTTTAAATTATGTTATTTTTCGGATAATTTTAAATTGTGAGAAAAGGTTACTTACTGATTTGGTGGTTCCTCTTGGAAGTAGCATTCTTAAGTACTTATTTGATTAATTTGATTACTAAATAAGTTAATTGTTAGTACGTCTTATACTGAAAGAATAGTCCTAGCAAAAAATATAAAGGAGACAGAATTTTATCACTAGTTCTTCTTATATAATTATGAATTTGAGAATCAGTAACCCTGCATATAAAAACCTTACTCGCAAATTTATCTTATTTAGTATCACAAATATCAACATTGCAGTCACATAGAACTACACTCGTAAGTAAAGTGGTGTATCTACTGACCTACTGTATCAGTTACATACTTGAGCAAAACGGAGCGAATGTAGGATGAGATAAAATGTATGTGTGGAAGTATATTTTGCAAACTTTATTTCAAAAGAGCTTTGGAATCTACTAATAATAATCTGTTTCATATTCATATTATTTATTTAAATGTCTTTATGAAGTCGAATCAATTAGAAGAGAGTTTAATTAATTAGCCTCTCACGTTGTATTAATCAAATATCTGTATTTTATAATTTATTTTTTTATTTTATTATATAAATGTACTTATGTACATTCATGTAGGTACAATTATCAAACTAGAACTACAATTTAAACTTCTTAAACAAATATTTAATTAATAAGCAATTAATTTAATTACAGCATATCGAAATAATCTTCCGCGTGTGTATTCAATTTATTTCACATACCATTGATCAGAATTACAAAACTCCACAAAACAATGCATAATGACAAACAAATATTGCATAATAAACAATTTTAAGTGAATCAATTACTTTAAAATCAATGAGGTGAATTTATAAACAGAGTCACGAAAACACGACTTGTAAATCTTGTAATATACAATATCTTGATTGAGATTCTTTACCATTTTGCTTGTAATAAAACTACCTTTTTTATAGGTTTTATTATAAAGGATTCGTGTTAATTTCATTCAATTAAACGTAATTTTGTAAGACGATCGTGATCAAAGATGTTCAAGCTATAAAAAGATCGTGAATAATAGTAAATACGAATTCAATTATGGGTATAATTATTTTGGCATTTGATAATTTCAATACAAATAAAATTTATGTGTTCGTTCGTGCATGTCAAAATAATACGAAGAGAAGATATATTATAAAGCTGAAGTGTATGTTTGTGTTTTTAAGTAACCTCGGGAACTTTCATCCAGGAAGGCAATCTACAGGCTATACCTCATCACACTACGACCAACAGGAGAGGAGTATCATTGCAAAATCTTGCAAAAATTGGAAAAATATTCCATTTACATATTTTTATGGCATACGAAGTTGCGTTTAGTCGATATTTTATTATTTTTAACAAAAAAACCGTATTCAAATTGCCTCAACTAGACCAAATTTATATTATAGCTTATAGCATCACATGGGAGGCACCAGGTTTCAAATACAAACAAGTAGCATCAAAATCGGTTGACCCAGTCGAAAGTTCAGAGGCAACAAACACAACAACAAAATTCCTACTCATTCAGAACCTCCTTTTTTTAAGTTATCAGACCCGGGGCTCCACTTGAAGCCTGTTCAAGATGGATTCCAAGTATTTCGTAAGCAAACAAAACCATATGATGTCAGTCACCGGTGAAGGGACCAAGGTCGGCACATCGCGTAACCTTTGAGATATTTACTCTAAAGCGAACATTTTAAATTGTTGGAATTCATTTAATAATATGTTAGGTAAAGTGTAAAACTGCAATATTAAAACATCTAGGGAACTTACGGTTTAGAAGGCGGTTTTTGAAATGAAACTTTACGCGCATCGAGAGTAAAACTTCAAAGTCGCGTCATGGCAATACCATCAGTCATCACCTCATGGAGTAAGGCGACGATTTTGGTATAAGTTTGAACAAATTCTCTGCGAGGAAATAGAAATAATTTAATTTGATTAATCTAGATTCTAGCCTTTTATATTCGATAAAACCATTTTAAAAACCATTAATTATTGTACCGTTATTTCAATTCCGTTATTTTATCTAGATAGTTTAAAACAAGAGCCAATAAACTCGTGAACTATGCAAATTATTTCACATTCTAAAATAACTGTTACATTTTTTAATTTTATAAAAAAACATAATATTTAAAATTTAAATATTAGGTATAATGCGATTTTTATTGACATAATTGGTCTCTTTTGTTTCGTTAATTTAATTATTCTATTAATTAAAAAGTTTAAATAATGTTTAGTTTAAAAATAAACTGTGATTTTACAGCCCGAAATGATTTTACAATTAAATTAGTAAAAGAAATGGTAAAAGAACAAAATATTATTTAACATTAATTCATTTAAAAAGTTAGTTTTCCACTAGAGAAAATCAAACTGTTCCAACCGTGAACGAGACAACACCATATGTTAGAAAGAGATAACCAACCACGCGTCGTCACGCACAGACTATTTGAGAAAGCAGAGAAAAGCGCGCGAAATAACTGATGCATTTTATTACAAACAATACAATTGAATTTCAACCTTATTCTTATAAACCAAGATCGAAATTACCACAACAGATCAATATACTTCATTAATCACAGATAATGAAAGCAAATATTGCTCCCAACAAATTTTTAACAACTGCATAATTTTATTACTATCGTTAACGTAACTTGGATATTGCACATGCATAATAATTCACGTTATATCATACTTATCAGGTCATTTTTGCTGCCAAATTCTTAAAATGCATAATTATTAATTTTATTACATAATATTTAACACATATGCGATCTTCACACTGCCCCGCACCACGCTGCATGTTGCGTGACTGCGTGTTTAACGTTACTTGTAAGCTCCGTTTGTATAGAAAACACGCACAGTCCAACACACTGAAAATGCAACCACGCGCGTTCATGCGGATCACGCGCATACACGCGGAGAAACATGCATCCCCGCGCGTAGGTGCGGGGCGAGACGCAAGGTATGGCACACCGAATCCCGCAGTGCCGACTGCCGCGCGTCGTGATGCTCAGTATTGCACGACCACCACAGAGAACGGCGAATAAATGAGAGCCGCCGTGCGTGAATCTACAAACGCACCTACGCGCGTGAGTGCGCAAAAAACCCGCACGATGATGCAGATCTGCACTCCCGCAGGAACGCGCGTAGGTGCTTCGACACGCAACATGCAGCATGATGCGGGGCAGTGTGAAGATCGCCTTATAAGTTACTAGCTGCGCTCCACGGTTTCACCCGCGGCCGCGTGGCTCCGCTTCTGTTGGTCTTAGCTTGATGGTATATGCCTATAGCCTTCCTCGATAAATGGGTTCTTGAGATTAGCGCGTTCAAACAAACAAACTCTTCAACTTTTGTAATATTAGTATTAATAGATGACTTGATAAATGATAATTAACATCATTCTGTATGAGATACACGATACGATACATAGGTAGATTGTTTTAATTTAAATATTTTAGAAAGGATTTTTAGATTTAACGGTTACAATCAATGATACCCTTGATTAGAATAAAGTATTTATAAGCAATAATAAAACCAAATGTAACTAATTAATAAATTAAATAAACAATATAAAAGGGAAACAAATGTGGTTAGGTCAAGGTATCGCCAATGCTATTGTGCATTCACGCTCTATACACTCCGTGAAGAATCAATGATGGCGTTTTTTGAGAATTCTGCTTCTAACTTTTTATTTTTTTTTTCTTTTTTAATCAAGGAGGTTGGATAAAACTACTGCGTGTGTGGAAGATAATGACAGTGATCTAGAAAGTGTGTAGAATACATTATTAATTATTGTTTGGATTGAAATTCATATGAAGTGTTTCAAATTTAAATGAAATACCATAAAATTTAACAATATGTTATCATGAAGTTCGTAGACTATACATTTGTCAATATAAATGTGTTCACTTTAAATAGATATAAAGCTCATAATTTACATTTACAAGACAGGGTATCGATTTTACCTATTTAATTATAATTAATACTTACGTATATTTACAAAAAAAAACACAACTTCATAAAAACAACACAAAGCACTCTAAAATGACAAGTTCCTCGACCTATCATTACCATACGTCAAAAGTTCAAATTCCACAAATGTGCAAAAACATAATATTATTATACGAAACATGGATACATTAATTCGAAGCTGAGACAAAAGAACATTAATAATTTATTCGCCATTACAAAAATCCATATGGCAACACTTTTTTAATCTTTATTTTATTAACGAGGGTTTAATCAGACATGATCACCCTCATTGGCATTACGAAAAAAAAGACGGGTTGCACTCCGGGAGTGCCGGCAGAAGTGAAAACTTGATTATTAACGTTGAGCATGTTTGATATCCATCCGTCTTACGCTTTTTCGATCAGGTCACGTGTCCTGACGCGAGTTTAAGATTTTATACCCATTACAGAAAAAGTGCTCAACGCCGCTAAAGAAGTTTTCACTTCAAAAAAACAACAATCTACGCTTAATACCTAAATTAACAATTTTATAAATAAATCTAGCTTCCTTAGAAGGATCATGGCAACACTTATTGTAACCAATTTTATTGTAGGAGTTTGTTTGTTTGTTCACGTCAAAAATGTGTGATGCATCATGCACAACATCATGTTACAAAAAAACATGTGTTGTGGTGTGCATCATGCACACCACAACTAAACAAAAAAAAATGGTTGCCTGTAAAGTCGGTTTTACGGGCGAAGATTTTACGTGACAACGTCTTTTTCTCGGTAGAATATTTATGTGCTGCGCGCGCGGCAGACCGCGGGCCTTTCTCTCGTTCGGTGACTCATCGTAACGTTACCGAGCGTTACACTTTTTCATAAGTGACTCCCAGTCGCAACCTAATTTAAGACGTTGTCACGTCAATATAAAACTTAACTATAACATAGGTGCAGACTACAGGCATTTCTTCGAGTGAAATCTATGAGCGTATGAATGTATCTAACATTGAAAAATAAATATTTTTAGACCAGACTTGATTAATTTTAAAACTATAATAATGTAAGTACATATACTAACTTAATATATTATTATGATTAGAAATAAGTAACACAAACCAACTGTAAGACGAGACCCCGTCTATTAATCCTACAAGCAAAAATAAATCTTATTACAACGCAATAAAGTCTATTTACCCATGCATATGAACAGCTGATCACATCACCGAGGCTACGGAAAGGATGTTACACCGCACGCTATTATGCATCTTATGTAATAATAATAAGGATGGAAATTGTATAATATTGGCGTGGAAACCGTCGACCTGAATGTGGAAACTAGGGATGTAACGATACATGATTTTGCCGATACGATACCGATACCGATATTTGTAATCAAATATCGGCGATACCGATACCGATACCGATATCGATGGCTTGGTAGAAAAATAAATAGTGAATTATGCATAAAAGTTACCAACATTTAACAGAGACTCAACTGTAAATCGTATTCTTTTAAATAACAATGCCAAATCAAAAAACAAGAAAACCATTTATTTTAGTACTAGATCATTAGATTTAGTATTTCAAAGGAAAACCCGCATAGTTCCCGTTCCCGTGGGATTTCCGGGATAAAACCTATCCTATGTGTTAATCCAAGTTACCCTCTATATGTGTGCTAAATTTCATTGTAATCGGTTCAGTAGTTTTTACGTGAAAGAGTAACAAACATCCATACATCCATACATCCATACATCCATACTTACAAACTTTCGCCTTTATAATAGTACTAGATTTCCGCCCGCGGCTTCGCCCGCGTTTTCAAAGGAAAACCCGCATAGTTCCCGTTCCCGTGGGATTTCCGGGATAAAACCTATCCTATGTGTTAATCCAAGTTACCCTCTATATGTGTGCTAAATTTCATTGTAATCGGTTCAGTAGTTTTTACGTGAAAGAGTAACAAACATCCATACATCCATACATCCTTACAAACTTTCGCCTTTATAATAGTATTAAGATTAAGATTAAGATTATTATTTTGCAAAGTCAGTTAAGCTTTAAGTTATACACATACAATCAGTTCCTAATAAAAGTTTACTATTGGTAGAGTTTTTTCAAAAAACACGCACGCGGCGCGGGCGCGGGCGCGGGCGGCCTCCCGCATCGTTCATTGGGCGCGGTTTTTTGAATTGTTTGATATCGGTATCGGTTGTTTTATAATCGGCGATACCGATATATCGGCTTGCCGATTATATCGGCCGACATATCGGTATCGGTATCGGTATCGTTACATCCCTAGTGGAAACTATGCGAGTCTTAGGATTGTAATAAATTATAAATAAATTGTGTTTTTAATTTTGTTTTGTGTGTTATCATTTTAATAATAATGTGTTTTATTTGATTTTAAAGGTTAAATCATAAATGAACAATTTTAATAAATCTGCTTGCAGTTTATTCATAAATTTCTTATTCGCAGAACTATAAATTACATTAATAATGAACTTCGTAATAATAATTGATCATAGTGTATTAAAACCCTTCAGGTACTACAGTTTCAACAATTGACAACAACATTTGGTATGTTTACAAAAATTTTACATAAAAAACGATTGAAAAGACAACATCGAGTTATAAAAAAAACAATTTCTACAAAAATTTTCACAGATAATCAAATAAAATGCGTTCAATATAAACACTGCTACAGATTATAATATTTCGCTTTCCCGTTTATAATATGGCCTTTAGAATAATAATGATACGGACATATTGTCATTTGTCCATATAACGATTAAGTAAATAAACGTTATATTTATCCTTGAAATTATACACAACTAATGATTAGTTACATGCTGTATTTTTAAATTATAATACCTAGTCTAATTTGTGTTTAAACTTGTGTCAAACGAGGAATTTTATAATATTGTTATAAATCATTGAAATAATAAATTAAAGTCAAGCAAAATGTTAAAATACGATGTTTACCTTTTTTTACGTTGAGTTATCTGTCTTATTTTTATCGTCATACATTATTATGTGTGATTTTATTTCTATTTCTAAATTCCATCTTTAGTCTTGGCTACCTGAAATGAAGGTAGGTATTTGTGGTGCTTTTTATCCGACACTAGCTGTTCCCCGCGGTTTTACCCGCATTGCTCCGCTCCTGTTGGTCTTAGCGTGATAATATATAGCCTATAGCCTTCCTCAATAAATGGGCTATCTAACACCGAAAGAATTTTTCAAATCGGACCAGTAGTTCCCGAGATTAGCGCGTTCAAACAAACAAACAAACAATCAAACAAACAAACAAACTCTTCAGCTTTATAATATTACTAGCGACCCGCCCCGGCTTCGCACGGGTGCAATGCTGATACTAAATACACTACAGAAAAACTGTGAACACGCTCTTGCCGCACCGGGCGGCCGGCCGGTACCGCCGCAAACGCTACGTCCCGCAATTTTTAAATCTGTAATATCTTCGAAAATATTCACTTAAGGGCCGATTTTTCAATGCCCAGATAAACAGCTAGATAGACTTTATTCTTCAGTTAACAAAATATTCAATTTTTCAATAGACGAATAGGACTTATCTATCGAATAACTACGTTATTTGAGGAATAAATCTATTTGCCGCTCCAACGGCCAGATAGCGCGCTATTCAACGGTTAGGCGTTTGAGTTGACAACTGACGCGTCAAATTTGGGATATTTTCGTATGTCATAACATAGAGCGTAGAATTATTAACAATTAAACCTCTTTCTATATAATTATTATCAATTAAAATCATATTGAAATTGATGTTTTTGATAGTACTGATGACCATGCCATTGAACATTTGCCGAACGCTGCCTTTAAGTATGTCGTTTCCATCGTAAAATATATAAATTGAAACACAAATTTAACCAAACTCTTTACTCGAATCAAAACAACAATCAACAATCATAGAAGACAAGAGCAATACAAGACAAACTTAAAATGCACTCCTGACGTGAGTCATAATGACGGTTGTTGACAAATTGCAAGAGTTGAATCTATCCCGCTCTAACCTGACTAATTTAATATGTTTGTTTCGCCACTCCGAGAACAGAGCTGCCAATATGGAAATATTTGGTCAGATAGTTATTCATCAAATAAATCACGATTGAAAAATAGGCGAGCCGTTATGAGTTAGATAAATAATTGAATAAATCTATTCGAGGGGTAGTTATTAGACTGTTTATCTCGGGATTGAAAAATCGGCCCTAAATCATACGGTGTAAAGGGCCATATAGATCTATATTAAATGAACAATGTATTCAAGGTATTTAATTGGTTAAGGATTTATGCTGTATTGGTTAAAATCGCCTCGAAAATTAGCCATTATTTGTCGTAAAAAATAAATGACAAAAAAAAGTTATTGTGGGTTATCCATAAGAGATAGACATATGCCATCGCGGACTTTTCTGTAGACCTTATCAATGTGTACAATCACATGTACAATACTTAGTACATTATTTTGATAAAACTCGTAGGGTTCAGCCTGCGTTTGCAATGTAAGCGGAAAAAATGTAAAAATTTACGACATCACATTAGAAACCTTAAAAATAACAGTACTTCTCCACTATTTAATGGATGTTATTATACATATAAACCTTCCTCTTGAATCACTCTATCTATTAAAAAAAACCGCATCAAAATCCGTTGCGTAGTTTCAAAGATTTAAGCGTACAAAGGGACATAGGGAAATAGGGACATAGGGAAATTGGGACAGAGAAAGCGACTTTGTTTTATACTATGTAGTGATAGTATAGATTCTCACCAACTATGGAAGTTCATTCGTAGCATGTTCGTAGCCTATTTCTTTTTCTTTTGATAATATCAAATGACATTACAGGTAAATTAGCTTGGAGAAATTTTTGCATATGTAGTGGTGTGTATATTACTCAGATCTTAGAGCGCGTTTCCACTATATCGTTCTGGCCTATACAAAAATGTTTCGATATCCTAACATTACTATTTAATTTTATACTTATTCCTAGCAACACTTTTGTTTTCAATAAAAACAAGTTTTTATTTGAAAGAAAATGGTTTTGACTTTATAAAAAAAAATATATCATTCAATTTTACGTCCTTGAGCAAACGACAAGGCGACTACCGTGAAACAATAAAATATCGTGTCCATAATAATTTGTTTCATAATTAATATTTGACCATAATAATTACGAAACAAAACAAATAAATAAATCGTCACTTGATAGTGGAAAGTGGAAACACGCACAAAACCAGAATAAACCAGTTTACGCTGTCCGCAGGTGCCACGTGCAGTCGTTTGGTACCGTTAGAACATAAAGCACATTTCATTCAAAAATTATAATTATTATGTACGTAGTTTAATTGATAAATTTTGTATTTGTTGATTGTTGTTATTATTTGTTATTATTGTTATAATATTTGTTGAAGTGAATTACATGTCCCGCAGCCGGAGGCCCCAAATGAAAACTCAGATGTACTTAAAAACTACATTTAATAGCTAAAATGAGACTTTTACACCCATGTCTGCACGATGCAGACCGGAGTTAAAGAATGAATTTATACAGTTTAATAATTATAAAGACGTAAGCTTGGATGCTAACTAAGGGAAATCGCATCCACATTCTATTCCCGTGCGAACGGCGTATTCAGCAGTTTTGTATGAAGGCAGGGCCATAACTAGTGTTTAATTTGTGTGTAAGTGTTGTAACTTTATATTGTTAATTCAATATGGCTCCAGTGTTAAAACATGGTCGAGGCAAGCCTTTGACTTCTCAAACTAAAGAATTAAACTTTAAATGTCGTTTCTTTTTCAGGTTAGTAAATTTTTCATTTTAGTAACATTGTTAATGTAAAAGTTATATGTATGTTAAATGTGCAAATATTAAAATAAAGTCTCATCTTTTTCAGAGGAGAAACACATATAGTTTAATTTAAAATCCCTTATATATACAGGGTTACTTGTAAAACACCGGCAACCTCGCAGGACAAGATAGCTAACATCATAAGTAACAACATTTGTTCTACGACTTTTGATAATTTGTTAGATTTTATTTTCATACAAAAATAAATATTCATTTAATTTTCCGTCTGAATATTATAAACTCTACGCCTCCCAAAAATTACGTAAACAAAAAGCGAACGAGAGGGGGAAGGGGGCGTCGCGTCGTCCATCCGATAATTAATAGAACATAGACTTACAAATGTAAGGAGAGTACAATAAAAGTTTAAAAAATCATTTAAAAATAATTTATTGCGTTATGCCAAAAGTCGTAGAACAAATGTTGTTACTTATGATGTTAGCTATCTTGTCCTGCGAGGTTGCTGGTGTTTTACAAGTAACCCTGTATAAAATAAAAACTAAAAATAAAATGTTGTTTTATTTTATTTGCTGACCATACACTACTACAAACGCAAAAATTTCTCCAAGCTAATTTACCTGTAATATTTACAGATATCAAAACACACAACTATCTCTTATACGTATTAACACCTTATAAAAAACTAGCTTTCCGCCCGCGGCTTCGCCCGCGCAGTCAAAGAAAAACCCGCATAGTTCCCGTTCCCGTGGGATTTCCGGGATAAAACCTATCCTATGTCCCGGGGTAAAAAGTAGCCTATGTCCTTTCTCGGGTATCAAAATATCTCTATACCAAATTTCATGCGAATTGGTTCAGTAGTTAAGGCGTGATTGAGTAACAGACAGACAGACAGAGTTACTTTCGCATTTATAATATTAGTATGGATATCTTACATAGAAATGAATTCTACTACTTTTATAAGCAAGAAAATGAATGTTTATTTAATTTTCAGACATGTTTCATCATGTTTCATGCGCGCGAACCTGCGGATGCAAAATGATACCTACAGAATATCGTAATACCACAGTATTACAATATCTATACAGTACGGAAACGAATGTACTTGTGCAGAGAAACAAAGGGGAACTGGCGGGGGGTCGGGAGACGCGGGCCGCGTAAGGCAAACACGCTTAGTTTGCATTACCTAGCGCGAAAGGACGACGCAGTCGTATTTTTTGTGTAATAATTTTATTATACATAGGTACTTACATATTCTATTATGGCGCGCACAAACTGTTCCGTTTACGGATGTAAATCTACATTGAAATCCCAGAAGGAAACAATATTTCAGAAAGATTGTATTAATTGTATCTGTTGAATTAAAATCAAAGCTATGTATATGTTGTCCTCATTATTTTCTAATCAGATTGTACATCCCAATGCGAATGCATTACTTAGTTAAATGTTATAATATACAATTAAGAACATCCAAAAATAAAGTGTCCACGTAAATAATATTTAGCAGTGCAATATCTGTAATTATATATTTATGAAAACAAATAATTACATCAGATTTAATAATCGCAATTATTTTGAATGTACATATGAATAAATGATTTCATCATAATATTAATAATCACAATTGTTTTATTTCCCATTTGTTGCAACCCTAGCGTATTTTCGTGTGGCAGCGTAAGTACCTACGCTGGCGGCGGCATCACGCGACATCAAAGGCGTTTCCTTACTGTAGGAAATAATATTGTAATACTGTGATAATACCTTTTATCCGTATATGTAAGAAATATGTACAATAGTAAAAAATATATACAATAGGTAAATGTTAAAAATATGTACCTATGACGTTTCAAAAGTGCTTCTAGAAGAAGTCTAATTGAATAAATAAATGTTTGAGTTTGAGTTTGAGTTTTGAGTTTATGTAGAAAGCGAGTTAATCAAGTGAAATGAATAATTATGTATTGTGATAAACAATTAAACATTCTAATTTCTATACAATATTTTTAACCTCTACTTTCCAAAAAAATATTTTTAAGTACCTTCTTGACAGTAAGCATTTATATTTCTATAACTGATTATGAACCCGAGTACAAATTAGAGTAATTAATACCATTAAATAGAATCATTAACTATTTATCTCAATCGTGTTAGTCATTAGTGTAACTGCCTTCATTTAACTGTTATTATTCTTATTAATTACACACTTGAAATAGAAAGTGTAATGCAACATAAGTATACTGTATTTAATAAAAGTAATTGTATTCAATTATATTTTTATTTTTTTGTTTGACTATGAATGTTTTGAAGTGTACTAAGTTCTGAATTATTAATCCTTGTTATATTTTAGACACAGGTAATGTAATTGAAAATTTTGAATATGTCAAGTAATTTAACTAAAATAAAAATTGGAGTACGTATGTCTTGCTAGTGGTAGTGCTGAATATTATGAAATAACTTAGTGTTGTGCTATCAATATGCTACTTGCATGGTCTACTCACGAATTTGTTTCTAAGCTTATGCCCAAACAACCTTTATTATTTGAACTATATTATCTACTAGCTTACCGCCCGCGGCTTCGCCCGCTTTGTCTAAAACCTAATAAATTATATACTAAAACCTTCCTCTTGAATCACTCTATCTATTAAAAAAAACCGCATCAAAATCCATTGCGTAGTTTTAAAGATTTAAGCATACAAAGGGACATAGGGACAGAGAAAGCGACTTTGTTTTATACTATGTAGTGATATATTATATCCAAGTTATATTAACATATAAACCACATTTACTGATAAGATTTGACCTTTTTATAACAAAATAAAATACATCGTTTTGTTTACATCCTCATTTAGCCTTGTTCGGAAATTTTCGATTCACGCAATTATACAAGCTATGCATAAATAGATAAAATTGTTTTCCTATACGACTTGTATGGTAGCAAGTTTACATTAAAATATATTCAAGGCTTTGATGATATAAAAAAGTCAGTTTCCATCCTTTAGCCTTTAAAAGATTTGTTTTTAAAATACGCGCGTTTAACTTTATTCGCCTTGGACGTATTTTCCAACGAACAGCCGGGAAAACTGCGCCTAAATTAAAAAAAAATAAATAAATAGGATCTTACTTAAATACTAAAATTAAAATATGTGAAGATGTATTCTTCTATTTCTTCGTGTAGAAGAAATATCGTTTAATTAAATATCAACCGAACAGTGAAACGGCAAAAAATATTGTCTGTCATACTTTGTCTGCATACCTAATACCAAAATGGCTCTACCATTTTAAATAATTGATATATTCAATTGAAGAATCCTATTTTTTTTTTTTTTTATACTAAAACCGACAAAGGAGCGGGCGGTGTACTGATGAAGGTGATCACCGCCGCCCAAGAAGCTTATATCTAATACACTGGAGATTGCACTATGACCATTAACTTGTAACAAGAAAATATGACGTTGATTGACGCCTGTATGTTTTTTTATCCCTTTCACACCAACTTGCCAAGTTAGGTGTGAAAGGGATAAAAAAACATACAGGCGTCATTCAACGTCATATTTTCTTGTTACAAGATAATGGTCATAGTGCAATCTCCAGTGTATTAGATATAAGCTTCTTGCCGCCGCCTATAGCAATTGCAACGTTAGGTAACATTGCGATTGTTTTGCCGGCCTTTGAGGGACGCGTAGGCTCTTTTTTCTATTATTATTAATTAATTAGATAAACTACATTTATTTTTAAAGCGCTTTTTAATTCGTAGTCTATTGACCCTTACTTATGTAGGCAATAGAAATCAACAAGCTGGTTGCCATTCTAAATGTTTTTTATGTTAATATCAATCATTTGTTAACATTCCGCCACCGGTTCCTTATGTTACGAAAGGTACTTATAAATATTGCTTTAATATCATCGAGATATATGTACTACGTACTAGAGAGGCGATCGCTACTTCACTCTCTTTAACACGAGCTAGAGGTAACAGTCACAAGTCTCATTTAGTCTGTGCCGGACTGTGCCCCCCGCTTGCCGCGTCAACACGTGTTATTCGCCACTATCCATTTATTAGTTCCTTAATCTATAATAAACTCAATCAGGTTTTAAATATCTACCCACTCTGTAATTTTAAACTTAAAAATATAATCCTTGATTGGCTTTTGTCCCGTTCGTATGAAGAAACTGAAAAAAATTATTAAATTTACAGTCTAAAACTTGGAAAAACCCATACACACTGGCACATACTCACACACACACACACACACACTCACATACTCACACACTCATATACTCATACACTCACGAATACACATCTTCAGTCTCACAAACACACCTGCTATCTAGAATTTTGTACTACTTTTTTTTCTATTTTTAACCGACTTAATTTGCATAATATTATTGTTAAACTTGTTACATTATTAAGATGGAACTTATTTTATGTATGGAGGTGGGCGTTGGCATCCGTGCCACAGCTCTTATGCTTTTACGGATGTCATCGTAATTTTAAATTTATGTACAATTTGTTATTATGTTCCAAATAAAGAATTTTTGAATTGAATTTTGAATTATTGCTCTGTTCAAAATGCCTTCGTGTGTGCTAAGATATTGTTTTAACAGTTCCTATAATACAAACAAAGCCCGAGGAGTGACTTTTCACCAGTAAGTTTCCTTATTATGAGTAAGTCATGCATTTTACTAATATTGTTATCATTTTGCGAAAAATCACCACGCGTTCTGCGTTTCGCGCCATTTTTCATAGACTAACAGCACAGACGTGACACTATCGATGATTCTGTTAAAAAAATGTAACTGGATTTTTTAACTATGAATATACAATATATATAATAGGAAAGATTACCGTGGTGTAGTACCTAAATATTTATACTTTTACCCGACTACGCAAAGTAAAACGGTAGGTTATATTAAGTAATATTTATTTATTTACCTATTTTTATTTATTAAAAAAAGGTTCATCAACAGTTGTTCCAATAGGATTTATAAATTACTAGCGACCCGCCCCGGCTTCGCACGGGTGCAATGCTGATACTAAATACACTACAGAAAAACTGTGAACACGCTCTTGCCGCACCGGGCGGCCGGCCGGTACCGCCGCAAACGCTACGTCCCGCAATTTTTAAATCTGTAATATCTTCGAAAATATTCACTTAAATCATACGGTGTAAAGGGCCATATAGATCTATATTAAATGAACAATGTATTCAAGGTATTTAATTGGTTAAGGATTTATGCTGTATTGGTTAAAATCGCCTCGAAAATTAGCCATTATTTGTCGTAAAAAATAAATGACAAAAAAAAGTTATTGTGGGTTATCCATAAGAGATAGACATATGCCATCGCGGACTTTTCTGTAGACCTTATCAATGTGTACAATCACATGTACAATACTTAGTACATTATTTTGATAAAACTCGTAGGGTTCAGCCTGCGTTTGCAATGTAAGCGGAAAAAATGTAAAAATTTACGACATCACATTAGAAACCTCAAAAATAACAGTACTTCTCCACTATTTAATGGATGTTATTATACATATAAACCTTCCTCTTGAATCACTCTATCTATTAAAAAAAACCGCATCAAAATCCGTTGCGTAGTTTTAAAGATTTAAGCGTACAAAGGACATAGGGAAATAGGGACAGAGAAAGCGACTTTGTTTTATACTATGTAGTGATTATGCACAACAATTACAAATAAACACAACATTCACAGAAACTAATACAGTAAAAGTTCCTTAATCGCGCTTCCTTTATTCGCGTTTTCTCTATTCGCGGATTAAAAAAATGCGACCCAATTTCTATATTCGCGACTAAAAATTTTTTTTATTCGCGGATTTAATAAGTACATAAATAATAATAAAATTATTCCAATAGGTATCTTACCCAATATCCTTGTCAAATGGACTAATAAGAAAGTAAAATAGATCTTATTACAAGTTTGCCTAAAGTACATATAATATTATGTTCTTAAATGATATCGCCGAGGCCTTTGACACAAGCCGCCTTTGTCGCAAGCCGCCTCTGCCGCGATTGATGTTTTTGAGAATGTAAATAAACAGAATGGAAGCAACCTTATAACTCAATAAATAAAGTATATTTTTAAATGTAGTTCCGTTTATAGTAAAAGCCGCTTTGCGTATTTATTGTTTCGTCTTTCACATTCGTTACAAAAATTGTGATCGAGTAAGGGGGCGTCCATAAATTACGTGAGGTGTTTTTTTTAATTTTCTGCCCCTCCCTCCCCCCCTGGTGAGATGTCGTGAGATTTTATTCAACCCCCTCCCCCATCCCCGAATCTCACATGAGATTTTTCAAAATGTGAGTTTCTTATACGTAAATGCCATCAACATTGAATCATCGTATCCATTTAATTAGGGCTATTATAAACCAATACTCCAAAATTCGATTACATCATGAAGCAAAAACTGATAAAACTATTGATTACTACACAAAACGACAAAAGTTTACTAAATTGATATTATTTAAAGGAAATTAAAATACATAGTTTAATATAAAATCCTCTTTTTATTAATTCCCTAGTATCAGTACCACCAGATAGTACCGAGTAAACAGATTGCACAATGTGTCGCATCTGCACGCATTGCTTAATCTTTGAACTTGAAGCCACGCCCCGCTCGTTCCACACGTACCCCACCACATCGGCCGCGCGCAATGTTTTTGTTTGGAATAACCTCTCTAGTACGTAGTACATATATCTCGATGTTTAATATACAATTTTTGCAATACAAGCGCTACTGGTTTAACAGAATTTAAGGCAATAGTCAGTAAAATATCTACAATAAAATGTATTGATATTCGACAAAATCAAAAAAGGTAAGTTACACATCATATAGGTATATTTTATATTATTTTACGTGTGAATTTTACTTTCAATATTTAAACTTACTGTAATTTATAATAACATTCGAAGTTACTGATAAGTAGGTAAGTTGAGGGTTATTATTTAAAAATCTAAACTAAATCTAAGATGTAATCAAATCTTGCCTTCAATTTTTTATAAAATTTGTACGTAACTATCTTATTGACCCAATCATATAAAGCTCAGCTCAATGTATCAGCCTTTTTTTAAATATATCTATAGCTTTACATTCACTTCATCCGGCTGTACAGTGTACACGTACACCAAGTCATATTTTTTGTCCAACATTCCAAACCACATCGTGATTTGCATAACAATTAGATCTTGAACAACCAAATTGGAAACAACGTCTAAAGTTCTTGCTTGATTTTTGGGATTGAATCCCTTAACACTAACTATCTATTGTGACAAATTAATGTATGAATTTAAATAAAGATTTTATTTATTTAAATAGTACTAGTATAACATTTAAAAGCTGTATATCAAATCATCCGCTACATAGTTTATATTATGTCTGTCTGTTTTGTTTTTGTTTCGCATATATCTGTATTTTGCAATATTCTGGGAGCATTTCCACGTCTCCCTTACTAGTAGGTATGTATGTATGTTCTATTGTCTACACAACGACACTACAATCTATGAATATTTGTATCAGAGATAGATTGAAAGAACATTCATTACTTTTGAGCACAAGATAAAGTACCTACCTACAAATAAATTGGAAACCTCGAAAGATAATTATTAAAGTATTAGATATTTACAATAGTTTCTACTTTCTACTAGATTAACTATAAACCAACAAAGTTATATCTTATAATATCAGAATAACCAAGAAAAATGCACATTTTATACCTTATATTCTCTATATCTGATGCAATAAGTATAACGAACGAATTATCGAAAAAGATGGTCCACATTTATGAAAAACAAAGATTTGAAGTTGAGCAATTATTCACGCTTATACATTCTAAAAAATAACAGAGTTCTTAAAAATTAATTATGTTCAAACGCGTGGCATTGTATTGAAATTTTTAATCTCCATTGTACCGCCTTCGCGAAGCCTTGCGTATGTCATTGTTAGTCTGTAGGCGATGATCTTGAATGCAAACACTCAAATATTATTCTGTACATAAGTACTTGCATTGAGATGACATTCTCATACAAGCAAAATTACATAGCGTATTCTTCTTTGTAATTATTAAGGATGAGTAGTTAATTGAAATCATGCTGCGTCTGTCAGTCTGTCTTGGAACCTTTTATAATGTGCGTTCCCTTCCTACTTCTATAATACAGTCCTTACAGAAACTATAATGATACAGAAAAGTTTTCGTGGTTTAGTTGAGGTATGCATAGGTATGTTGTAAATCTTATTTTTTAAACAATTTAAAAAATATTTAATCTTAGGGTTTATTAGCTAATAGATTTTATATCTATAACAGACATACATACAAGACTTCTAGAAATAATCACAATAAAATATTATGTAAATTGTATAGTGAAAATATTCTTCAATGTTTCCTTTCTAAATTCCAATCCAGAAACAAACTCAATATAAAATTAGCAAACACTTTTACTCACTAATTACAAACAATTATTAAACAGATGCTTCGAGGACAAACCCAATTATTCTCTTTACATTTAAGTCAGGATATTACAAAATACATCGTAATCGAAACCGCGCTAATTGCGAAAGCGAAGTTCATGTAACTTTACCCGTAATAGCGGTAAAAACTAGGCGTGTGTGTGATGCTATTATAGCTCCTATTGTATACATAAAAGGACGATTATTCTGTGTTGTTTATTGTAACTATTTACTAGTTACGCAACCTACTAGCGGAACGGTACCTTTTTATACGTCCTTTGCTGTTTAATATATTATGTTTCATACGCGAATTAAACGCGTTATAATATGGGTTGATTATAATGTATTCATTCATTGAGTATTGATTTCAATTCTTGATTTATAGCCAAATAGTATAACAGTTGATTTATAAAAAGATACATTCTACATCGTAAAATTTATTTAAAGGTATGCGTACATTAGGATAAAACGCAACGGTTTTATGCCCACATATCATTTTATTTTATTTTAATTATTCACGCATACCTACAATATATTGGGATAAACCGAAGAAATATCATTGAACAACATTTTGGCCACTACGGCGAGCTTAGACTATCAAAATGTATAATGTTCTCATAAAACCGAACAAGAAAACATTACAAATTTCGTCAAGGACTTACGAAATATCAACTTGCTCCTGTATTACCGCAGTCACAGTATACGCTATACGCAGTACTCAACGGGGCGGGCCGCAACGCAATGACAGGTAATTATGAACCAGATTGACGTGGATGGTCTGCTGTGCGTTATTTTGTGAAATAACGCAAACGAGCACACTTATAAGGGATGAGAGAAACTATCGATATGAGAGCAAGATAATTATGTAAAATATGTGTAATAGTGTACCTAGTTAATTGCAGCTGACTTGAAAGAGCATCTACAATAATTAATTGCTAACTTATCTCTCTGTTGAAACTGCTTTCAAAACCAATGGTTCCTATTTGTAACATAATATGGCAATACAAAACCAATTCTGTTGTAAATCTAGATGTATCCACTAAGTTTGTGTCTGAGTTTGTCTTTTCCTCAAAGACTGTTACAATCTTTCGAAACGCAGTAATTTAATTTCAATAATAACGCGATCGTTGATGATGATCGAAGTGATGCTTAATGTACTCCAACCTTAATAAAAAGAAAAAAAAATACCTCCACAATAGCAGTATCAACATATTCGACTTTTGATGAAACATTTCTTCTATTAGTGTTTTAACCAATTTGCTTTGCTATGAAGATATTTCCTTCACTGTTCGAGCAGCCAGCGTGGTAGATTATGGCCTTTACCCTCATAGGACTTAGGAGGCCCGTGTCCCAGCAGTTGGAACGTATATGGGCTGATGATGATGATGAAGAAGATATTTTAGTTACGTTTTTATCTTTTGCAGGGTTTTAAACACCCCGTTTGTAAGAGATCGAATGCGTGTTTACTGACTATTAATATATTGCGTGTAAAATCCTTTAAAATGTATTTTCTTTATGTATTTTATTGTACAAATCATTAGATGACACTTCGTGTTGTCACGCGATATCAATGTTGAATCACATTTGATTATCTAATGAAATCGTAAAAAATATGCATAATAAACATAAGATATGAATGACATTTACAATTTACATGTACCTATGTATGAAAAATACACTTAATTTAAGTTTATGATTGTAACAAAAAAATGTGTGCGTGTACTAGTGTACACACGTAAGAAGTGAAACTTCTTTATGACCTTATTTTTCAAAAAATAATTTACTATATGCAACTTTACAGAAATAAGTCAATTACGCATGGTAGGGATAAACACAAGATGGCGCGTATCGGAAAAATGTCACGCGTAACGAAAAAATGTTACACAAAATTTTTTTCCAACCCCGATAAAAAAGTTTCACTTCAAAAAGTACGACGAAAAAACTAACTTTACTGTACTGTATCATTGTTGTTTCAAAGCTATATTTCCCATTAAACTAACACAAAGGCCGGTGAAAACTCTCATGATGTATTGAGGAAGTATCACTTGTCATTTGTCAATAAATCATGTTTTCTAGTTATTTTCTACTAATGTTTTAGAGAGATTCACAGTTTTGAAAATACATTAAATATTAGATACAAATTTTCTATACAAATGAATAGAATTTATTTGTGTGTTTGTATGTATGTATTAGAAATTTAGTGAAAATCAAGCTCATTGCTTAAGTCATGCATACATTTTATTGAAGTTATACTTCTGTCTGTGAGCGCGTTGAGAGTAAAATTTCAAGGTTGCGTCGTAGAAATACCGTCACTTCATGGGGTAAGGCGACGATTTTGGTATCTTTGAATCTTGCCAAAGAAGTTTCACTTCTGACACGTGTGCTCACAAAGTTAACTACGCACACTCTTTTTGTATTAGTCCATTAAAATACCTATATAATCTCTTTCTCCTAATTATTACTCTTAAAACTGCTACTTCAAACACACACTTAAAAAATTCATGTCAAATAGAAAGTGAAGTTAGCACCGACTCAAAATAATTAAAATTCAAGTCAGGCAAAATATTATTTCATTGTTCTATACCACGAACGATTTGGTTATGAAACCGATATTCTGTTTAACCTTATCGCATGTATAGAAGTTATTTTTAACATTGAAACGTATGAATTACCTAAGTATTTACTGTTAGGTATATATATATACATGACCGCCTCCTCGGTACAGTGGTTGACGCGTGAGCGTAACACCGAGGGGTCCTGGGTTCGATTCCCGGTGGAGACGAAGAAAAAAAAATGTCTTGGTCTGGTAGGGCACAGAAGGCTGATCACCTACTTGTCCCTAAAGAAAATCGATCAGTGAAACAGATGTATATAATGCATCTGCCCCTTACCCCACTAGGGGACATGGGACTTCACTTTATATATATACATAGTATCAAAGGTTTTATATTATACTAGCTTCCGCCCGCGGCTTCGCCCGCGTGGTGTTTTGATAAAAGGTAGCCTATGTTCTTTCTCAGGGTCTAAAAATTGTCTGTGCCAAATTTCATCAAAATTGGTTGAGAGGTAAGCGGAAAAGCGTAACAGATAGAGTTACTTTCGCATTTATAATATTAGTAGGGATAGGTAAATATGTATCTAAATATGCAGAGGTATGTATACGTAAGAACGTATATAAAAATGAAATGAAATGAAATGAAATTTATTCGCAAGAAAAGTGGTAATACATTGGTGTTATGAGGGAACATGTTCTACACAATTCGCCAGTCTCAGCTGGCATGCGAATGGTTACATTAAGTTTGCTTGTTAAATTTTAATATAAATTATAAACATTTTATTAACGATGATGACAGAGATTCAAATCAAATTAAAATAAATTATTACATATTTGCATCAAAAAATTCATTTAAATTATAATGGCATTTGTCAATTAACCAGTTTTTAAGTTTAAATTTAAAACTATTTAACGGTAGCTCTCTTATATTTTTAGGTAAGGCGTTAAATATATTTATGGCCATGATATATATGCATTTTTAGGGTTCCGTACCTCAAAAGGAAAAAACGGAACCCTTATAGGATCACTTTGTTGTCCGTCTGTCCGTCCGTCCGTCCGTCTGTCAAGACCCTTTTTCTCAGGAACGCGTGGAGGTATGAAGCTGAAATTTATATCAATTACTCAGGTCTACTGTCCCTTGAAGCTGTGAAAAAATCAAACTTCTAAGCCAACGCAATCAAAAGATACAGCCGCTTATGCCGCAAATTTTCGACACTTGCAAGGGAATCAAAACCTACAGGGTGCTTCCCGTGAACTCAGAATCTTGAAATTTGGTACGAAGCAACGTCTTATAGCATAGATAAAGGAAAAATTACGAAAACCATAAATTTTTAGTTACATCACATAATATATTTTTTTTAATAATTTTAAACTTACTACCCATTTCCTCATAAACGCGTAGAGGTATTAAATTGAAATTCATACCAAATACTCAGGTCTATAATACCTTTAAGCTGTAACAAAATCAAACTTCTATGTCAACGCAATCAAAAGAAACAGCGATTTAAGCTGCATATTTTGAAACTCGCAAGTACTCGCAAGCACGGAACCCTCGGTGCGCGAGTCCGACTCGCACTTGGCCGGTTTTTATTTTTACATAACGTTGTTCTGTGCTTTGGTATTATCAACCTGGTCGGGTCTCTCTGTCCAAGTTGACAGCTCTTCCCTGCACTATTGAAAATCTTGTAATGTTTTTTCACGAAAAGGGCAGCCTCCAATAGATAAATTCCAGTTAATGTCAAAATTCTACATCTCTTAAACAACGGTCTGCAGGAATCCAGAGGAAATGCGTTACAAAGTGCTCTTATGCATTTCTTTTGGCCACCTTTGTGGCGTCTGTCGAATTGCCCCAGAATATGATGCTGTATCTTAAGACAGAGCCAATATAAGCATGATAAGCAGTTAAAGCAGCTTCGTATGAGATAGTTCTTCTTAATTTTCTTATAGCAAAAACAAACTTATTTATTTTAGAGCACATTGCATCGCATTGAAGTTTCCAATTTAAGTTTTCGTCCAATCGTAGTCCTAGAAATTGTATGCTATTTACTTGTTGTATCTGTTCGTCATTATATTTAATATTAATATGAAATCTCTGCGTTTTATAATTTAGAAATTGCATGCATTTTGTTTTTGTTTAAGTAACTATCGTATTTGTAAAAGTAACTATCGTCATTTACTTCTATAAGTAAGTTATTTATATCAATAAAATGCGGCTTAGAATTGCGTAATCAATTCTTTCTTAGTTATAATAGTTCATGCTTTTAGATAATATTTACGCAAAAACCCCTTTACAGAGAAATTTAAATGTAATTTCACATATAAATGCAACTAATTAATAAAACCGGAAAGTATCTAATCATTTCATCAAATTAAACGCAATAAATAACAAGAGCATAAAACTGCGTAAAACTCAATGAACATTGGGAACAAAAGTTTCATCATGTGCGATATATTTTTACCGTATGTACTAAGTAAAGTACATACAATTCTCAATGCCTCACCGTGGCATAAAACTATCAATGAATAGGCCTTTGTTGTATTATTTGCATATTTTATAATTTTATTGTGCTTATACTATAGAACTATAGATAATAATAAAATAATATTTGTTTTTTGAAGTGAAACTTCTTTATCGGGGTTGGAAAAAAATTTAGTGTAACATTTTTTCGTTACGCGTGACATTTTTCCGTTACGCGCCATCTTTTTCTTATCCCTACCACGCGTGATTCGACGTTTTTCTGTAAAGTTTCTCTTCTTGTGTGTACACTAGTACACGCACACATTTTTTTTTAACACACAACCTCTGGAAATACTAAAACAAAGCATGTATACTCATAAAAAAGTACGGAAAAAATTGATGAATATATCGATATCATATTAATTGCATAAGGACATTATTTTTGCAGATATAACATAAATGTAGCTTAATTTTTACGGGCACTCACTACGAGAGAAGGAGACGAACACGAGATCACAGACTGAATTATTTAAACTGTTTCGTAACATCACAGTCACACTAAAACAGATATGGTCTGGCTGAAATAAAAGTCTGGTTCAATCAGTGTCCTCGCCTAAATCTTTGAATAAGTTTATTAGTTACTAGCTTCCGCCCGCGGCTTCGCCCGCGTGGTGTTTTGATAAAAGTAGCCTATAGATGTTCTTTCTTAGGGTCTAAAGATTGTCCGTGCCAAATTTCATCAAAATCGGTTGAGAGGTTTAAGCGGGAAAGCGTAAAAGACAGACAGACAGAGTTACTTTCGCATTTATAATATTAGTAGGGAATTAGGGATTACCAATTACCATACACTGTAATATGTAATGCGATTGACAATCATAATTAAAATGGATAATTTTATAAGCAACCTTTAAAATAATTTAAATCAGGAATGAGCTTTAGCCTTAGAAATAAACTACAATACATCGACCTCTGTACTACAAAAATTCGAAAACAGAGGTCAACAAATCCAAGAACACATTGCAATATTTGCGAAACATCTCAAATAAAAATAAAAAATCATTGGAGTAAATTTTCCAAAAGTTAACTAACATTTGCAATACATTTCAAAGAATTTAACTTATTCTTTGTACATCAATTTGCATCGATCATTTCACAAAACAGTTCACGGTCAAGACATCACTATTTAGCAACGAATCAATCTATTGTCGATAGGTACAACACTAAAGAAAAGTTTTTCATTTCGAAATTGAACTGTCATCCTTGTAAGTTGTAAAATTTTATTGTAACTTCGATTTTAATGAAATTGTGAAATATACTCTGTAGAGTGTAGTGTACCTACATTAAAATATCGTAAAAACTAAAAACCACACTAAAGTGTTAAAACATAAATTTCGATTGTACTTTACGAGTTCATATACATATATTACAAAATTAAATGCCAAAGCGAAAATAATAATATATGCGATAGCTGAAACTTTTATCTCGAACAAATATACATAAAAGTTAAGAAAATAGAATTCATGAATGGTGGGCTTTATAAATCCACCACTATCGCTACTAACGCATTTTAATATATTCGTAATTAGTCCATTGAATAAAAAGTTCTAGAGTGCGTGAGTTAGTAACGTAAGATGTTTCTTCGGAAACATGTCAAGAGTCCCTAGGTAATAAACATACTAAAACCCCGGGACACTAGGAGGAGCCCCGGAGTGGGGGGAGGGGGGAAAGGGTCAATTTTTTTCATTTTTCGCTTAAATCTCAAAAACGGTACATGTTAGAGAAAAACTTTCAAGGAAAAGTTGAAAGGCCATAAAATTATCTACAAGTTGTACCTAAATTATTTTTTCCTATATCCTACCGTTTCCGAGTTACACGCAGTAAAAAATGATTTTTGCTCAAACAATTTCCCCATTCACATCAATAGATCAAAAAATATTTCTTTCTTCCAAAAAACTCCAATGTGCAACTTGTGACCGGTACTGATAGATTGCTCTTTATTAGGTCTATAATTGGTAAAATAAACACATTCCTCCATGGAAGCCTTTAGGAGGAATCGATTGTCAAAATATTATTATACTAGCTGTGCCCGCGACTTCGTCCGCGTGGAATAGTGACTGCATAGTAGTTACTACTTAACTTTTATTGAATAAACACGTACTACCATAAATAATTAAAAGAACAGTTAGTAAAATTTATTACTAAACTGAGCTAAAAAAATAAAAAAATAAGTGCCTAATTAATTTTCTACGTAAAATTTATTTTAAATTATGGCATATTATTTTTTAGGCACCAGGAGGGAGAGGAGCAAATTTATTTACCTTCCTTCCTTGTATGGATGTTTTTGACAATATATTGTGCAGCAACTGAGTGCCGAGGCAAACGTCAAAACGTAAAGGAATAGAATCCGCTATCGATACTAATTGACATAAGCGTATGATGTTTTGCTAAGGATTTGTTCACCCTACCAACGACGACGACGACCACGAACAAAATTTTCATCCAGTCGCAATTTAATAAAATTGTGCAAAACACAATTAAAAATCAATTATTAAAATTTCCTGTCGTTCTGGTGATTGGAATTTTTATTTTTGAGATCAACGATGAATGAAAAAATAGATTTTTCGTAGAAACAGTGGCTCCTAGAAAAAAATGTATGTGAAGTTTTTTAAAGATAATTTTATAATCTACAATTTTGGTAAAAGTTAAGGATACCATACCATACCATCATTATCATAATAATATATCTTATATATATATATTTTTTTATAATGGTACTTAATTTTAAAGATCGTCGGGAAGTTTGTAAAATTATATATATTCCTTTTCCTTCGTTGCGTTGGGTTTTTTTTTTTAAATTTTTAAACTTCGGTTTTTTATTTTCATTTAATATTTTCAAGTGAGCGAGACCTACCTCTACCTCCATAATACATTCCTACATCTGACATCTTTTAAGTTGGGCCGTAACCGTGCATAAATTGTAATGGACCACAGTGGCAAAAGAAGTGGTATATTTAAAAAAAAAAATTGCCAAGGGCCAGGCCTATGTGGCTTTGAGAAGAGTTCAAAATTTCCAGGGTGTGGCTATCCTCTCGCTCCCATGTCCCCCTCTTCTTTCACAGACTTTCAACCCTTCCCTTTCCATCCCTAGTAAATGGCAGAACCGATTTTGATGTAAATAATATTATCTAATTGTACCTATATGTACACGTCATATCCTATCGTTTGATGCTCCATTTGGTTTATTTATCTAACCACTGTCACCCCTAAAGTGCCCTATATGTAAAAAACGGATGAACCGATTTCGATAAAACATTACTAATTGTAATTCACCCGTTATGCACATTCATTTGATATATCACTTAGGTAGGTACTATCACAATATTTGACAACATTCGTTTCTTTCATTCCCACTTATACCTATATAGGGTGTAATCGTTAAGTGTGCACAGGCGATTTTTCCGTAAGTATTACAGATAACAAAAAACTTTAAACTGATATCGAAAGTACTTAACCTAATGAGTAAAATGGCGGTAATAAATTTTTAAAAATAAATCGAGAAATATCAAAAAAAAATATCTTTAAACCCTCCCATTCATTAAGTATGAAATATGAATATCCCATATACCTACATTTAATATGAAAGATTTTAGCTTTTTTTTTCTTTTTTTGGTTTTCTGCTTTAATTTGTTTTTGTTATGAAATACCCTACCGTGATCATGTAACACCATTTTTGTCGAATAACAATTCTCTAAAAATGGAGTACCGTACCCACGTGCATCTGGCCACGCTTCTATTTAATGTTTTAAAGTACAGAGTGCCTGTGTATTTGTACGACAAACTGAAATGGCTGGCGGATCATAATACAGCCTACCAGACTCGTCACGCAACTTCTTTATTAGAAATATCTCTTCACAGAACATCCGCATTTAGGGGGAGTTTTAGATACCAAGCTTCAAAATGCTGGAACGACCTACCGCCGCCTATTCGTTCCCAACAAAGCGTATTCTCTTTTAAAAACAAACTGAAGTCTTATCTTCTTGACATTCAAAAGCGCAATCAGAAATTTTAACCCCATCCAATTGTCCTTTATTGATTAATTTTCTTTTTGTCAAAATACACTCACTTATACAAATTTCATATAAATATAAATATGTATGTATCAATATCTGAATATATTATATTGCTGACTTTTATTTATGTATATTAAATGTGCACAAATTTAATTTAATACACAATATATTATATATTATTCATTTACTTATTATATATTTTATAAAGTATATATATCGATTCAATTATATTTATACTTGCATATTGTTGGATACCTTAGTCTGAACGGAAATACATCTACTGTCAATAAGACATCCTAAGGCGGCCACTGAAAATCAGTGATAACACACTGAGTGGTTGGCCTAATTATGGCATACGTATATCTTTTAAGTTCCTTTTTTTAACTAAATTGTATCTTTTTTTTGTGTCCATAATAAACTTATTTTCATTTCATTATTTTCATTTCATTTCATTTCATTTCATTTCATTTCATTTCATTTCATTTCATTTCATTTCATTTCATTTCATTTCATTTCATTTCATTTAATTACTTCGCAAATTTGAAGTGACATTTTCCACATTTTTCCGGACATTTTCACGCATTTTCCGGATATTTTCCGGGAATTTTCCAGGCATTTTCCGGACATTTCCCTGACATAGCCTGTAAATGTCTGGAAAATCCCCGGGAAATGCTCGGAAAATCCCCGGAAAATGTCTGGAAAATCCCCGGAAAATGCCAGGGAAATGTCCGGAAAATGTCTGGAAAACATCGGGAAAATCCCCGGGATATGCTAGGAAAATCCCCGGAAAAAGCCTGGGAAATTCCCGGAAAATAACCGGAAAATGCCTGGGAAATGCTCGGAAAATGCGTGGAAATTTCCGGAAAAACCGTGGACAATCCCTGGAAAATGCCTGGAAGATATCCGGAAAATGCGTGAAAATGTCCGGAAAATATCCGGTAAATGCGTGGAAAATCCCCGGAAAATGCCAGGGAAATGTCCGGAAAATGTCTGGGAAACATCCGGAAAATCCCCGGGACATGCTCGGAAAATGCCTGGGAAATTCCCGGAAAATGTCTGGAAAATCCCGGAAAATTACCGGAAAATGCCAGGGAAATGTCTGGAAAATATCCGGAAAGTGCGTGGAAATTTCCGGAAAAAGCGTGGAAAATGCCTGAAAATGCCCGGAAAATGCTCGAAAAATGCGTGGAAATTTCCGGAAAACCGTGGAAAATCCCTGGAAAATGCCTGGAAAATATCCGGAAAATGCCTGAGAAATGTCCGGAAAATGTCTGGGAAATGCGTGGAAAATCCCCGGAAAATGCCAGGGAAATGTCCGGAAAATGTCTGGAAAAACTCCGGAAAATCCCCGGGAAATGCTCGGAAAATCCCCGGAAAAAGCCTGGGAAATTCCCGGAAAATAACCGGAAAATGCCTGGGAAATGCTCGGAAAATGCGTGGAAATTTCCGGAAAAACCGTGGAAAATCCCTGGAAAATGCCTGGAAGATATCCGGAAAATGTCTGGGAAATGCGTGGAAAATATCCGGAAAATGCCTGGAAAATCCCCGGAAAATGCCTGAAAAATGTCCGGAAAATGTCTGGGAAATGCGTGGAAAATCCCCGGAAAATTCCAGGGAAATGTCCGGAAAATGTCTGGGAAACATCCGGAAAATCCCCGGGAAATGCTCGGAAAATGCCTGGGAAATTCCCGGAAAATGTCTGGAATATCCCGGAAAATAACCGGAAAATGCCAGGGAAATGTCTGGAAAATATCCGGAAAATGCGTGGATATGTCCGGAAAAAGCGTGGAAAATGCCTGGAAAATGCCCGGAAAATGCTCGGAAAATCCCCGGAAAATATCCGGAAAATGCGTGAAAATGTCCGGAAAAAGCGTGGAAAATGCCACTTCAAATTTGCGAAGTAATTAAAGCAGAAAACCAAAAAAGAAAAAGAAAGCTAAAATCTTTCATATTAAATGTATATGGGATATTCATATTTCATACTTAATGTATGGGAGGGTTTAAAGATAATTTTTTTGATATTTCTCGATTTATTTTTAAAAATTTATTACGGCCATTTTACTCATTAGGTTAAGTACTTTCGATATCAGTTTAAAGTTTTTTGTTATCTGTAATACTTACGGAAAAATCGCCTGTGCACACTTAACGATTACACCCTGTATATAGGTATAGTAAATGGATGAACCGATTTTGATTAAATATGTCTAATTATACTTTACACGTCATGCCCTTTCATTTCATATGTCACTTGAGTCAAAATTCACTTTTTTTATTATCTACCACTTTTATACCTATATCAAATAAATGGATGAACCGATTTTGATAAAATTTGACTTATTTTTACTGATAGGTCGTTCACTTTCATTTAATATATCACTAAAGTATATTCGACAACTTTAGTTATTTTCATTCCCACTTTTACACAATAAATGGATGAACCGATTTTGATACAGTTTATTTAAGAACCAGCGTCGGAAAATATGCTGCCTAACAAAAAAACATCATCTAATTCGGATTACCTGCTAGCGAGCTACGGTGGCACAAACACACACACACACAGCGGTCAAACACTTATCACCCATATTTTTGCATCGGGGGTTAAAAATATAATATTATAAATACGACATAATTTAAAGGACATTTTATGTATAAAATTTACCTAGAAATAAGTATAATTTTAATTTGACCCCTCCCCCCTACTACCTCAGCTTACCCCCCCACCCTTGGGGACTTTCGATATGATCACTTGGACATAACTGTAGCGTATAACAGATAACTTACGTTTTATCGTACACTGTATGTGTACCATAGAATGCCTTAGCAAATGTTCGCCGTGAGTACTTAAATGGTCATAACTTTTTTATTTATGAACCGATTGACATGAAATAAACACTAAATGTTAAATGAAGATTACCACAATATATTAGTGAAAACCGCATCGAAATCGGATAAGCCGTTTCTGAGATTAGCATGTTCAAACATACAGACAAACAGACAAACAGAAAAACAGACAAACAGACAAAAAAATTTTTAACTACAGATTTGGGTTTGGGATCGATTTAATAATAACCCCTGCTAATTTTTTTTTACATATTTTCATTGTACAGACACCACTTTTCTAGAATTTTATTATATGTATTGATTAGGGTAGTTTGAGTTACTGAACTTGATCTTTTTATTTTTTTCTTCCAAAAAACTCAAAAGTGCAACTAGTGACCGGTACTGATAGATTGCTCTTAATTAGGTCTATAATTGGTAAAATAAACACATTCCTCCTTGGAAGCCTTTAGGAGGAATCGATTGTCAAAATATTATATTAGGGTAGTTTGAGTTACTGAACTTGATCTTTTTATTTTTTTCTTCCAAAAAACTCAAAAGTGCAACTCGTGACTGGTACAGATAGATTGCTCATAATTAGGTCTATCATTAATAAAAATACCAGATTCCACCACGGAGGCGTTTACGGGGAATAGAATTTTATTAGGGTAGTTACGATACTTGAACTTTTTATTTTTTTTCTTCCAAAAAACTCAAATGTGCAACTTGTGACCGGTACTGATAGATTGCTCTTAATTAGGTCTATAATTGGTAAAATAAACACATTCCTCCTTGGAAGCCTTTAGGAGGAATCGATTGTCAAAATATTATATTAGGGTAGTTTGAGTTACTGAACTTGATCTTTTTATTTTTTTCTTCCAAAAAACTCAAAAGTGCAACTTGTGACTGGTACAGATAGATTGCTCATAATTAGGTCTATCATTAATAAAAATACCAGATTCCACCACGGAGGCGTTTACGGGGAATAGAATTTTATTAGGGTAGTTACGATACTTGAACTTTTTATTTTTTTTCTTCCAAAAAACTCAAATGTGCAACTTGTGACCGGTACTGATAGATTGCTCTTAATTAGGTCTATAATTGGTAAAATAAACACATTCCTCCTTGGAAGCCTTTAGGAGGAATCGATTGTCAAAATATTATATTAGGGTAGTTTGAGTTACTGAACTTGATCTTTTTATTTTTTTCTTCCAAAAAACTCAAAAGTGCAACTTGTGACTGGTACAGATAGATTGCTCATAATTAGGTCTATCATTAATAAAAATACCAGATTCCACCACGGAGGCGTTTACGGGGAATAGAATTTTATTAGGGTAGTTACTATACTTGAACTTTTTATTTTTTTTCTTCCAAAAAACTCAAATGTGCAACTTGTGACCGGTACTGATAGATTGCTCTTAATTAGGTCTATAATTGGTAAAATAAACACATTCCTCCTTGGAAGCCTTTAGGAGGAATCGATTGTCAAAATATTATATTAGGGTAGTTTGAGTTACTTGATCTTTTTATTTTTTTCTTCCAAAAAACTCAAAAGTGCAACTTGTGACCGGTACAGATAGATTGCTCATAATTAGGTCTATCATTGATAAAAATACCAGATTCCACCACGGAGGCGTTTAGGAGGAATTGAATTTTATTAGGGTAGTTACGATAGTTGAATTTTTCACCTTTCATGGGATGTAGCTCGAAAACGGCTGCGAATAGAAAAAAATGATCTAGGTACAACTTGTAGATAATTTTATGGCCTTTCAACTTTTCTTTGAAAGTTTTTCTCTAACATGTACCGTTTTTGAGATTTAAGCGAAAAATGAAAAAATGGACCCATTCCCCCCCTCCCCCCACTCCGGGGCTCCTAGTGTCCCGGGGTTTTAGTATGTTTATTACCTAGGGACTCTTGACATGTTTCCGAAGAAACATCTTACGTTACTAACTCACGCACTCTAGACCCCCCTTGGAGGGACTCATTCAATGGACTAAATTGCACAGACTGTCCTCGAAAACAGAGTCGTAAATAAATTAGCGAATAGAATAACAACCGCAAACCGCAAACATCAAAAACAGCCTTTTAAATTAGTTTTTTATCTAATCGTTTTAATATAAGAAATGAAAATAATAAATAAATAATTAGTGCCTGGCAACCAGTTTCATGTTATTGCGTTATTACTTAAATAAAAAAAGTTAACACATAAAACAGGCAATCTGCAATAATTAGAAATTAAAAAAAAATATTAGATTTTTTTTTAACTACAATCGATTTCTAAATTCTTCATCCACAACACAATATTATGTAACACATGTCTAAAAACTCAGCTACCACGAATCCATAACGTAATTAATGACATAACAATTAACATTTAATTATTGAATACGTTTAAATTATTATAAATAGTGAGAAAGTTACCACATCCTGCTCGAATTATCAAACAAAAACATAATATTATGATGATGTTTTATCCACTATATTTTTAATTATAACTACAGTAAAAATATTAATTGTTTGACCCTAATCCATACTACGTATAGTATGTACGTAGTACAGTGTTCATTTATATAATATGTACCTAGTAGTAGTACAGTATATATTTAAGTACTAGGCTATTTGATAAATTATAACATTTTTATTAGTTATAAAGATTTAATATCTGTTTTACGCATATATTTGCATGCTTTATACAAAGCGAAACATGTTGAACAATTATCTCTTCACACCTCTCTGTACCATGTTTTTGGCAAAAAATGTTATTTTATTTTATTTTTATTTTTATTTAAAATAGATTATGCCTGCGACTTGCCTGCGACCTATGCTTTGAGTTTTTTTTGCCCTAAAAGATCTCTCAACGTCATCAAATCACTTGAATGCTTCAGGAACAAAACAAAGCAGGTTACACTTTCGCAAATTAGCTATAAAATACGCACAAATACATGTTTATCATATCGCCATATAGGAACAGAGCAAATATGTCACACAAGTAACCTTTGTCGACAATAAACATAGAACATGGCGTCCCCTTCACTACACATCAGAAAGCAACATTCCGACATAGCTGCACTTTACTAGAGCTAAGTCTAGACGTAATTACGTGTTCTAAATTACCTAGGAAATAGGTTTTGCAATTATTCTAGTAATATGTGACGGCTTAAGCTAATATTTTTGAGTCAAATATACATAGTATGTAGCCTGGAGGTATGTTAACATTCGTGGTTGCGATTTTGCATTTGTTTCGATGAAGATAAATTGAAAGAGGTTTCTTTAATTATTATTATCTTAACGATTAATTTATAAAAGATATACCTTCCTTTGTCGTAGAAACTGTGGAAAGAAAATATACTGGTACAAAATTAATGTCTATTTTTTTAATAGTACGAAAAGTTTCATTAATTGAAAAATACGAATCTAACCATAATCTGAGTTTAACAATTATACTTAGCTACAACAGCCGAATCAAATTTCAATGGTACTGCAATTAAAATGCCACAGATAAACTATGCGTAGGTTAGATTGCGAAAATGTTTCGTCACGGAAGCCGTGTGAAGCGATTTGCATCACAATGCTGGTATACCACAATACTGTGGTACTCACAATGCGTTCTTTGTTCGGTGATGGCGCAATGTATGTTGGGATAGACAGGTTTAGGAATTAGGGGACGGTTCAAACCACAGATATTATAATACTAGGTTCAAACTGAAACTGTGTATTGTGTCTTTATTTGAGAAGCTGGCCGCAGACTAGTTGATTGTGACTTGTGAGGAACCTGCAGAACTTTATCTAGTAGTTATTAATTTTACCAAAAATATAAGATTAGAGATAGATAGAATTCATAAGAACCCATTCACATTTATGTTAAATTTAACTAGGAAAACTGAAATCTGATATGTATTTCCTATTAATACACTATGCGAATCTAAGCCTTATTATTTTATAGATACTACTCTTTACCAAAACGGACGAAGTGTGCCAATCAATACACAAACTCAAACTCAAACTCAAACATTCATTTATTCAATTAGACTACTATTTAGTAGCACTTTCGAATCGTCATTACATAGTATTTTTAACATTTACCACCGATTCGGAAAGCAGTATCTATGGAGAAGAATCGGCAAGAAACTCCATAGTTGCTCTTTTAAAATAATGTCAATAAATTTACATAATATGTAACTTATATCTAACTACATAATATGCCAAAGAACTGTCCTGTGGTTTTTACGCGACAACCCTCCATGGGTCTTTATCGTCCATATATTCCTGAATACTGTAGTACGCTCTCTGAACTAGTACATTTTTTATGTAAGTTTTAAATTTAGAACTACTAAACTCTTTAATATTGTGAGGAATTCTATTGTATAAGCGTATATTATCTTGACCCATAAATGAATTTTTAACTTTAGTTAATCGGAAAAATGGCATTTCAATTCTATTCCTGTTCCTTGTGCCATAATCGTGTCTATCTCCTACTCTTGTGTGTAAGTCAGAGCTTTTGTGTACATGCAAAATATTATTAAATATATACTGTGATGGTACAGTAAGGATACCAGTATTCTTAAAATGATCTCTTAGTGAGTCCCGAGCACGTAAATTATATATAGAGCGAATGGCTCTTTTCTGTAAGATAAATATAGTTTCTATATCTGCAGCCCTGCCCCACAGTAGAATTCCATAGGACATAATGCTATGAAAGTAGCTGAAATAAACCAATCTAGCCGTATCTTCATCGGTGAGATGCCTTATTTTTCGGACTGCATATGCAGCAGAACTGAGCTTACCTGCAGCGGTGTTGACATGGGCTCCCCACTGTAGTTTCTCGTCCAATGTTAACCCTAGAAATACAGTAGACTCAGTAGGATGCAATACCTCCCCGTTCAAGGCAATATCTCTGTTCAACTTTTTTACATTAGCACATTTGTAATACATAAAAATAACACTTAAATTTTATTGTAATACCTATAATCATCTAATAAACTACCGGTACGAATATTTGAACACAAAAACAAAAGAGGAATTTTATGTGGGCGATATGATTAAGTTTTGTTTGATATGACGAAACATCTTGATTCCTAGTAAATATTATTCGAAGATTCCACGAAGTTAGGAAACTAAAAAATAAATTCAATGGGTTGTTTATCAAATGATTCTGTTATACGCAGTTAGTCCGGACTTGTTTATTAAATATTCATAACGTAAAAAATACGAAAGTGTTTTGATATTTCCAAGGCAAAGGCTTGTAAATATACACTCATTAACGAATTCAGATATCAATAAGAATGTTTATAGATAAAGGTAGTGCATACAGCCGAGACGGATAAGCCCGATTCGATTTTAGAATTGACAGCACCGTAGTTAATTGTATTGTAAAACCAGTACAGTAGTCACATATGCATACAATAGAACAACGGATCTAAATCTCACATGTATTATAATGGTTATCAAAAAACATAGCCTTGTGTGAGAACTTCTTAGCAGCTTTTAAAAAAACATCGGTCAAATGCGGATAGCTCATAAATTTTGTATTTCCGAACGGTTATACCTATAAATTATTAGAATTTAAATGGTAGGTGTATGGTACCTGTCATCCAAATTGCATTTATCGTGAATAATGACTCAATATTAATACGAAAAACTTATTCTAAGAGCGTCTGCTAATTAAATTGTGTGTTGATTAGACAACGATTCCTGTGTTCGTACCTATGCGTAATTCTATAAAATCTGTCGAGTTTTTTTTATATAAAAAGAAAAAGCATTCCGTTAGTCCCCATTAGCACAGAATACAACTCTACCATTAGTAAACGTTACGTTATAAAGATAAACTATTGCTTTTAATAATGTTTTTTATAATTTAATTCTCGTTGGACAATGAACACGATTTCGTGCTGGCCGTCAGTCAGATTATTTCATTGATGCAGATTATGTATTCAATCAATTGATAGACAGGTAAAACTAACTATATATTTAATAACGTGTATTTCATTGATGCAGATTATGTATTCGGCTAAACTGTACATTATAGGGCGTGGAGTTGAGAGTCTTAAATTTTTTTGTGGTTAGCTATTGTCCTATGGAACCTAAATCTGAAATTTCATTTGACGGAAACTTTTAGTTTTTGTGTTACGAATTTTTTGAAAATCGGAAAATTTTACTCCATTTTAGCTTTGAAACGCGAACTTACTGTTATGACAATGACAGTGTCAAATTGACATACAGCGATTGTCAAACGCGTTTCATTTCAGGTAAAACATTACTTTCTAACAAAAAAAATATTATAATTTAAATTTTAATTATGAAATTTGTATATTTTTTAACAACAACATTAAAAATAATTATTATTAAGTATAGTTATTGTAAAATAGATTAAATAAAATAAAATTATTAATATTCGCAATTTATAATTTAACAAAAATATTAATTGTACGCTTTGTACCGTGGAACAAAACAATAACGACGTCATTTTCAGTTACCGTTCGTTTGCCGCCTTTCAGTCGAGATCGTTTCGTGCGTACTCCTGTTAAGCCCTAAAACTGTACAAAACTATTAAACTTTTACTTTTAGTACTCAAATAGGTAGCGAGGAGCGAAGCGACGAGCGTATTAGGTTAACATTTGAACTGCCGCACGAGCCGAGCGAGCGAAGCGAGCGTGCCGCGGCAGCGGCCGGCGAGTGCCAGAAGCGACTTTAGGGCGATTCCCACTCAAACAAAAAAAAAAAATGTTGTGTGGTTTTATGAAACCACGGTAAAAGTGAAACTGTTCGAACGGTTCCGAACACTGCTTTGTGTAGCGCATGTCGCGTGCCGAGTAGGTATACCTACTCGGCAGCCGCGATACACGCGACATGCGCTACACAGACCAAAAAGTTTGAGACGATGTAAAAAATGTTGTGTGGTTTTATGAAACCACGGTAAAAGTGAAACTGTTCGAACGGTTCCGAACACTGCTTTGTGTAGCGCATGTCGCGTGTCGGTCGGCTGCCGAGTAGGTATACCTACTCGGCAGCCGCGATACACGCGACATGCGCTACACAGACCAAAAAGTTTGAGACGATGTAATAAAAGTTTCACTTTAATAAAAGTTTCACTTTAAAACTACAGGTTAAGAAACTTAAAAGAAAAGCAGTTTACTATGAAAAGTCCCTTTATCGATTAGACACCTCAAAATAATGAAATTCAGGGAGCATGTTTCAAAAATTTAACCATAATGTCTATTACATTAAATCTGTCATATTTCAAATCAAAGAGCTAATGCAATATTACTAGTATTGAAAACTATTATTGTAAAGTAATAATTAATATTAATTGCTTCAGATCAATGTGGAACTGGAAAAAAATACATGCTTTAGTTATAAATTGATGTTAATTTGCATCCTTGCCTGCCAAAAAGTGGTAACAATCCAACATAACCTTAAAAACTTCATTTGTAAATATCTCGAAACTATTAATTTCCGTCCCCCCCCCCTTAATAGGGGAAGTTCCTAGTACCCACCCCCCCTCTCTCCACCCCCCACCACCCCCAAATTCCACACCCTATAATGTACAGTTTTACCATGTATTCAATCAATTGATAGACGATAACGTGTATATCCAATGTTTTGACCTTTGGACCGTGGGTAGATGTCATTATTAATATTACTTATCTGCTACTTCAATGCAATCATATGTTAAAACCAGCTTTTCAACTTTACTTAGATGAATAGATTGAAACTAGGAAGTACTGAGTTAATAATTATACCTATATGAGTCTTAAAATATAGGTTTGCTAAATTGAAGAAGGCCTGGGGCAATAAAATGTCAGTCAAGCACTTAGAATTTAGATGATGCTGTGATGCTATTGTTAGGAAGGTATAGATTATAGATACGTCACTTATTGATTATATCAGTAAGCATAAAGGTTAAACAGTGACCTCTTATTGGAAATCTAAATAGCATAGAAGACGTAACTCGTGGTGAGGTTTTTTGGGGATAAATCGTTGACACGTAGCTGCGTTGATTACAGTAAATTACCTGCCTTTATGATTTGGAAATTTTAATATTCAGAATATTCTTAGTAAACCACCATAGAAGCATTATAACAAAGCATACAGTTACGAACCTATTGGTTTATACTTTATACAAATGCAAGTATTTACCAATTAGATTCATACTAGAAATGCCATGTAGGTAAACCATAATTGAGACACACGAGATTGCCTGATAAGTAGGTATAGTGTATACTCTTCATTTCCGTGCTTAAGTTTTCCTATCATAATAGTGCGTCTACACAATTATTTTACCATCAATGCCCATCTAGCCATTAGACCGACGATGACATTCTCATTACTCAGAAAGTCAATTAACTTAACGATAATCAATTAAGTACTTTTTACTTAGACAAGTGACAAGACCACGTTCTAACACCACTCACCTGGTAAATTGCTTTTAACATCTTTCCTCTCGCCTTGCTCCTCCGCCTTTCCCTCGGAAACACTCACTTCCCCAAATCCCGTGCTTTCCTCACTCGTCACTTCACGGACGGATAACAAAAACGCACACAAACACAAAAATATGATTCTTATGAACTCACGCATTTTAGCGAAATCGGCGGCTATTTGTAAACGTCAGTAAGTGCCATTTTTCGATCGCAGATCGATTTCACGTATGATCCAAACACAGTCACATTTTCAACAACAATCACTCACACATGGATGAACATAGTTAGAGATTTAAACTTCGAACACACACGTGCACTTTTAAAAACAGAACAGCGTAATTCGATCGAATTTGAATTTGAATTTTGAATGACAATCAACACGGGCGTCCGTCGTCGCTTGAGCGAAGGTACTAGTGAACGTTGATTGGTCGTGGAGCCCCCACTCATGCGGGTGCGCAAGGCTTCGTACGACCGACGCGTTCAATGGATCGCTGAGGTTTCTAAATAGCCGATAAGATATTATCTAAACCTGCGGTCAGTGTTAATTGAACGTTGATATTGTACCGTCGCGTTCCTAATAATAAATTGTGATGATAGTGATAGGTTTTTTCACTCAAAAACTACCTACCTAGGTATATTTAAAATAATAATTTAATAGGCATGCCGCACCCTATAATATTAATTATTATGTAACTTTCTTCCTGATATTGTCATAAAAAGTGCAATCTATCTTACTATTATACACCTTGTATTGTAGATATTTGATTTATAATATCTACCTACGAAAAATCTTTTTAAAATTTAGACTGTCTCCTATTTCTCTTATTAGTTATTAATGTACGTATATTTTTCACAATTAGCAGCACATTGACCATAATAAAACTAGATTATTAAACGTATTTTGTAAATAGATATGCATAGGTACTACCTACTTATATAATTTAAATGTGTTCATATACATTATACTTCATAAATCACCTCTCAGCAAAGCAAATTAATTGTCAAAACTTTTTAGGTCATTAACGTAATTAGTACCTAAACAAAAATTAATTAAGTAACAATATTAACTAGAGAACATAACCAATACCTATATTGTAAATTATAATATCACTAGATTTCCGCCCGCGGCTTCGCCCGCTTTGTCTAAAACCTAATAATATATACTAAAACCTGTGCTAAAACCTTCCTCTTGAATCACTCTATCTATTACAAAAAACCGCAACAAAATCCGTTGCGTAGTTTTAAAGATTTAAGCATACATAGGGACATAGCATAGCATAGGGACAAAAAAGCGACTTTGTTTTATACTATGTAGTGATAGTGATGTCAAGATCAGAAGATTAATAATATCACCATAATATGCAGCAATTTAGAATGATTGGTAAAATGCATTTCTATTTTACCAACCCTTACAATAAACGTTAAATAGGGGTATTAAATAATATGGACGTGATGTCTTCATTATTTTTTCAAACATCGACCGATATTTAGTGTCAGTCCCGCCCCCATTTCGCGGTTTCAACACAGACATTCAAATTATAGGTTAGAATACAACATCATTTTACTGTTTTTAAATAGTGCAGTGCTCGATGTATCGATAAAAACATCGTATTTTTTTTCTTTTATTATTGGAATTGTTTTAATTTATTTATTTTTACATACAATATAATTGCATATGAATAATTTGTTTGAATTTGGTTTCCTCTATTTATTAGGCTAACTAAACCTACACCTTTCGATGATTTTAATTGTGATATTTAAAAATCTTATTTAGAATAATATTTCTGAGATGTCGTATCGTGTAAAGTTTTATTCATAAAAATAATAGAATACTAATACAGACATAGTCCATCTTTGAATAAGAAAATCTATTTATTTAACCAAAACAGAAACACTTTCGAAGTTATAATAAATTACGCTGGATATTGATATGCTTGAGCCTTACAACATGTAAATTTTTTCTGTTCTTCATTCTACAGATCCTTTCAAATGCTTCCATTTAAAATGTTGATCCTAAAGTTGGCATATATGGTGGAGCCTGTGGGTGGATCGAAGGATATGACTGCAAAGATGTTTGAAATTTATTTTATGCAAAATCTACTGAACAGATTATGCTGATATCCGCTTTAGAGATACAATATATTCTGAAAAAAGTTATAAGCCATTTTTTCAATTTTGTAATACGTGAGCGAAACCTCGGGTTGCAGTTAGTAGTTACTATATTTACGTAGAAAATAATAATGAATTACGAAATATTGTAAATGGCTTATTTATCTAATAAAAAATAAACTTGGAAAAGACTGTGATTTTTATTTTTTTGAAAAGTTTTAAAAATCTACTATCATTAGCTTAATAAATGTATTTTACTGTTTAAGTATCAATCTATTCTCTACGAGCCCTTATAATATTCTACATGACGTTCTAATAAAAAATTTATAGAACAGATACTAAAAAGTGTTTTTCTATTAAACCCTGTATTTGTTTGATTTATTTCAAGCCGAGGGTTACTACTTTAGGGCGACAAAGTAGCTTATAAATACGAGGCGAATTCTTTTCTATTACCATTCATATCGCTTTCTTTCAAACTAACACCATGTTAAAAAAATTCATCAACAGTTCAGAAGACCCAGAAAAACCTTTATTCGGTCCAAATTTCTGGATCCTCAAAAAAATGGGCTTAATTCTACCAAACAACTACAAAGGCAAAATTTTTTACATTTTCATGCACGAATTAGTCACACTATTCGTGATAACTCAGTACATTGAATTGTATATCGTGAGATCAGATTTTGAGCTCGTATTGACGAACCTGAAGATTTCAATGCTCAGCATTGTCTGCGTTGTCAAGTCTAACACGTTCATTCTTTGGCAAGATAGATGGAAACAAGTCATCAAATATCTCACTGAAGCTGACAAATGGGAGAGGCAAACGAAAGACGATGTTAAAGGCCGAATAATTGACAAATACACGAGTTATTGCCGCAAATTGTTGAATTTCTACTGGGTGTTACTCGTGATAACTGCAACTACTGTATGTGGCACGCCGCTGTTTAGATATCTTTCATCGTCTGGTTACCGTGAAGCATTGCATAATGGAACTGAACTATTTCCACATATATTTAGTTCTTGGACACCATTTGATAAGTATCACTCGCCTGGTTCCTGGATCACTATGGCCATGCATATATACTTTTGTTTAGAAGGCGCAGGCATAATGGCCTCTTATGATACTTGCGTTTTGGTGATCATGGTGTTCTTTGGTGGAAAATTGGATCTCTTGAAAGAAAGATGCAAGGATATATTCAAGGACGTTCACACAGAAGAAGAAGTCATTGCCAAAATTAAGGAACTGCATGAAATCCATGTTTCGCTTATGAAGTAAGTACGATAATTGTTTAAAACGCGATTGCCCCTATTGTTGGGTACTAGATACTAGATAATTAGATATCTACTGATGGAATATCCCATCTTCGCTGTATAATGCACTTTAGATTTCAAACTGATAAAATCTTATCCATGTGTTTCCATAGAACATAGTTTGTTAACTATTAAAAAACATTTTTGTCACTATAAAAAAATAGATACATATACAACTTTTACCAATATGAGTTAAGATTCCTAAGCATTTTAAAATATATTCTGTGTGTTGGAAAATTGAGCAACTTTGGGCCACCAAAATTTAGCCGAGCATGTAATCTATAAACCTACTAGGAATATTTTTTGAAACCTACACCATAAATTAAAATTATGTGTGATTTGTAACAATAATGCAGACAAAATTCTACACAAAATATATTGTAATGAACCCTCAATAGGAAACTATTTACACTTTTCACTTATGTTCTCTCGTAAATGATCACAATTAAGAATATTTAAATAAAATTTTAATTTAGATAAGCATATATTTATTCTATTCAAATTAGCTTCTGAACAAATTCTTTCGCGGCGTCTGAAATGACTTTGCTAAACTCCTAAAGTGCTAATTAAAGAATAGCTCCTATTCTATTTCAAAAGTCATTTTGATGCTTATGTTTATTTTAAAGTTAACAGAACTATTTGTTAAAAGTATGTATGAAACATTCAAAAAAATAACCATTAGAAAGTTTTTCTTAAGAGGTGATGGTTACTTCGATTTCCAAAACACTATAACATATAGCTTGAAATAAATTTTGTTGATAGTAAAACAAACTTTGCCGGAAAATTCTACACATTTGTAAACTAGAGAAAATGATAAATTATTCATACTTTCTAAAAGATATACCTAGTCATCTCAAATGAGGATCTTGTAATTTTCTTACTACTCGATCGAAAAATTAGAGCATGGATGGCGTTTTAACAATATCCGTTAAAATTGTGGTTCTAATCAGTTAATTGACCTTTTCGCGATTGGACCATCTTGTTTTATTTCGACATTTCGTATAATTTCGCAACGCTCTCAACATAAAAACGATCGTCATCTAAATGCAACTCTCAACACATTCAGGTCAATACGGATTCTTATTTATTTTATACACATTAAAATATCTAATATACACTATTTCCTTTCACTATTTTGTAAAATTTTAAAGCTAAAACTTGTCTCGTGTTTTTATTTTGAAATTGCTAAATGTTAAGCATTACATTTAATGAATTTAATCCAAATCGATTAAAAATACATTTTACCCATTCATTACACAATAATCAATAATAATAAATTACGTCAAAAATAATTTCAGAGAAGATTTATTAACATTCTATATATAACCAATTCCACATTACACATAAGTTATTGTACCTATATAAAACTCATACAAGTAGATTAACAATCGGAATTAAAAAATTCTTATTGTAAAAATAAAGAAGCTGTTTGAGTTAAATAATGGTTGTAACTTACATTATTTATCTTGAAATATGTATCGCAGTCTATAAATTATTTTATGTTTATTAAAAGTTTAATTTTCAGATTTTCATCCTAAAGCAGATAAATCTAAGAACATCACTAATTAATTTATAGATCGTCTAACACTTAACACACTTAATATACAAATATAAAACCTACTTGTCGATAAAAATTTACCGTATTTTGTACCGTACCGTAAATTCGTGAAAGTATCGATAAAATAAAGTCCGCATGCACTAGTTCGAAAAGTTTTTAACGCACATCATTATCTTTCACTGTAAACAATAATTTATTTAATATATTTAATATAATATGTTTTAGGGATAAAAGCTTAAAGCATTATTAAATTTTGATAACATGTACCTTTAAACCCAATTTGGAAAAACATACTTGATTATTTATGGAAAAATACTGAAGCCAAGTAGTACTTTTGGGAAAGTTTTCTATGTCTATAATACTGGAACTTATAATTCCTATCAGATTTTGGGCATTGGTTTAATTTCAAAATTAAATCTACTAAATAATTGAAATGAATATATAATTTAGAAATTAAAGACTTTTTAACGGATTTTAAACGCGATTTATTCATTCTATTATTTTCCCGACGTTTCGAACACTAAATGTGTTCTAAATGTATAATACTCGCGTAAAATCAAACATCAGAAAATACTATGAATATATAACTACATATTATAATAACAAACAAGAAAAAAACTTAAATATGTACGTAATAAGTCCACAGCTGCGGACATCATAATATGAAACCATTTTTTATCTGACCTGCAAACAAACCAAAACGCATCACGAAAAAATTAAAAATCTTTGCCCAAAACAATCAAAATTTTCAATTCATAGATTTTCTTTTGTTACAGATATTCGCGAACATTCGATTCTCTTCTTTCACCGGTTATGTTTTTCTACGTTGTCATTTGTTCATTGATGCTGTGTGTAAGCGCATTTGAATTGACTGTAAGTACCTATTACACATTATTATTAAGTATGTACCTATTCAATCTTCTAAAGAACTGAAAACAGAGATTTTACTTTTTTTCTACATAAGTAGGTACTAATATTTATCGAAAAGACCTACATACCTATTCTGATTACAAATATGTAATTCGTACATGTTTCTCCTGTACCTATAATTGGCTGTGATATTAATTTCGTAAAAAATAACAATTGCATTAACTTCATTTTTTATTGCAATAGAACTATTAGGTAAGTTTTGTTTACGTCGAATAAGGGAATCCGTTGCAAAAAATTACCAAGTAAAAGTTAAAAAATGGTTAAAATGATATCTGGATTTTTACAATTAATTTAATAATAATAAATAGTGTTTCACATATTATATGCAATTTACATTTGGGTCAAAATTATCGATAACATTTATAGAAAATATATTATTATCTTTGAAATATGTACATAGGATTGTATGTAAAAATTGGGGATTGTATACAGTACATAGTTACAATATGTACAATGTACATAACTACAATCCCCAATTTTTTCAAAAATAATATTTACCTCTTTCTATATAACTATTATGTTATCTGTACCTATACATAATATGTTACTTTCTTAATTTTTTCAGTCAGCTCCAGATACCACTCAACTACTGCTCACAGCGGAATACCTTGTATTTGGTGTGGCGCAGTTATTCATGTACTGTTGGCATAGCAACGACGTCTTAGTCAAAGTTTGCAAATTTTTTATTCAATTTATTACATAATATTTACCACATTTCTCAAAGTTAATGTTTAATTTTGTCGTGATTGCCTTTATAATTGCAGTAGGCGTATATAATTAAAAAAATACATATACATATACTAGCGGCCCGCCCCGGCTTCGCCCGTGGTACATATGAAAAATAGATGTTGGCCGATTCTCAGACTTACCCGATATGCACAGAAAATTTCATGAGAATCGGTCCACCCGTTTCGGAGGACTAACATTGTGACACGAGAATTTTATATATAAGAAGATACATAATAGATTACATTGATTCATTAATTTTGCATCATTATAGCGTATTCTCATAAATCAATTCACTCATAAAAGAAAATTATCTTAAAAGAAATTTGCACGCCTATGGATATTTTCACAGAACAGTAAACTGTAAAGTAGATAGAAGTGTGATGTGGGCGTGGCCCACGTGTCACTTGTAAGGTAAGATCACCTAACTTGCTCTCAGTTGTGCGCAGAAAAATATTCGAGTCGGTTGTCAGCTGTCAAACCTTTTTTCCATATTTATTCATTAATTAGGACGTGTTGTTCGGTATTAGAGTGCAAAAATGATAGCAGACGAAATAATATCAGCAATGGAGGCATTTCATACCATCGGTAAGTCTTATTTTTATTTATTTTACATATAATATTTTATGTTATAACTTCGCTTGTAATTTGTCAAAATTGTATACAAATATCTAGTCAAAATGAACCTTAATCCGTAAGAAATTAGTACTATTATAGATTGAACAGCAAACAAGACTTTCTGGAATATTATTGCAATAAACAAACGAATGTCGCTTTAGTGATGCTTGTGGCGCATATCGACAGTATCGATACTTTAGAAAAGACAAACATTATAAATATTAAATTTTATTTTATTTTTCCTTAGCTTTCATTTGTCCAATTTATTTATAGATTTCCCAAAGAGGCTAATTTAAAAGAGAAATGGATAAATACAACGTGACGAGTTAACTGGATGCCGAACAGCACTAAGCGGTCTAACAAAGGCCACCGATACAGCAAACCTACGGCAGTTCCAAGATTTAAAATAATGCATATTTTCTGTTTGTATTTTGTAAATATAGATTAATACTATTCTATTCCGTTTTTTATTTAATAATAATAATATAAAAAGACGTACTTAGTAGTAATAAACATACTCCAAAATGTGACACATTATACTATACTCATATAATAGAAAGAAAAAAAAATACACAAAAAATATTTATTTGTGAATTATCGATAACAAGGCTGACATCCCTCAGGGCATAGCATCAGATAAATATCAAGTTAATGTCATTAATGTTGAGTGACACAAATTTCAACCTTATCTCTATGTGTTGAGGTTCAAAGTTATATCTATCGAAAACTAACGCCCTCTGTTGTGGAGTAGCTGGATGTTTTCGAATTTGGAATTTCTGTGCAATGAGAAACAAAACAGCTAATATACCTAGGGATGTTATACTAAAATAAACCGTAACATGGTGCGTTAGGGTACATATGGAAATACTGAATTTATAACCTAAGTCAGTTTTTACTCAAATTAAGCTGTCCAATCAAAGGCATAGATTACTTGTAGTGTACTGTATAACTATCGGTTTAAATGTGTGGGTTTGGCGACACTGGTTTTCATAGTAATTATGACATTATAGCACTTCTATTTGTTTTTAATGTTCTGTGGATATTTTAATACAATTGTACCCTTATCAATTTTTATTTTTTAATACATAACTAAGTAGTTTGATCACAGAAAGTTTTTCCTGTAATTTTTTGCTAAACCTCCATTATTTTTTATGTAGTATAGAAATATTTACTGTAAACAGCAGCAATAGATCTAGTATTAGGTACTTATTTAATTTAATTCAATTTATTACTTTGTTACAGAGTGGCGACGTATCGAGTGGCCCTTACGAAAGTAAATGGTGGAAAGCCAGTGTCACTGAAAGGAAATATATTCTCACACTGGCTGGTCAGCTAAAAATAGTTCACATATTTAGGGCTGGGCCGTTTACGAACCTAACCGTTGCTACTTTTATTACGGTAGTTATTTTTTGCTGTTATTTTTTGTAAGAACCAGTGCAAAGTAATGTGTGATAAAATATCCGCTTTAATAACACATTTATGGATTTGTATAATTTTATGTAAGTATATGCACCCAAACTATAATATGTTTTTATAGGTAGGTAATTATAATTATACATGTTCCGATATAAACTTTAAATTACATAATAGAAGATTGGGTCATTATTTAGTTTTGCTTAGCGGAAAATAGATGGCGCTGCTTACTAAGTGTGTGACCACATTTTATATTTTGTTAAAATTAAATTTTTGTTTTCAATTTCAGATTCTCAAGGGAGCATACAGCTATTATACATTACTAAAATAAATTTTTAGTCGACATATGAATGTTAATTTATCGTCTATATGAAATAAGTATAGTTCACATTATAGAAACAAGGAAAATAAAACAAAATTATTTGAAAAAATACAGGTTTAAATTATTTCCATTCAACATTACCCCAAATACCAAGTCCCTAGTTTCTATGTATCATATTGTAAAATATAACTTATACTCATTGAGCTATTATTACTACGTATAGAGGAGACACCATGAACAAAATCTGTGCTGCAAGCGCGGCGGCGCGTCCTTTTTTCAAATAATATCCACAGTACAATATTTTTTAAATGTGTAAAATTATTTTTTTCCACTATAAAAATTTACGTCATCTAATATTACTATATAAACATCTTTCATACCCAATGCCGTTTCTGAAATTTTTAGTCTATGACAAATGACGCAAAATGGCGCCCGCCAAAAATTTTGCTCGAACCAAGTTTTAAAAATGATTATCTAATTAATTACCGATGAAAAGTTATTTCTTTGCACTTTGCCGCATTACTTGAATTATAAGTGCATTATCGCAACACACTCGAGGGCATATTTGATGAGTTTCTTGGTTTTTTGCTTTAAAACAAACAACACATGAACGCGACCATCGCGCTAAAGCGACTGAGTGCAGATAAGCCATATGGCTTATGTTGAGCGGAACATATGTGATGTAGGCGGTGTCGTCTCCATACGTAGTATTAATATCTCAATGCTTATACTTAAGTATACTGTATACTTACATTATAATATCATAAGTACTTCATAAGTAGAAGGTATACTACATTTTTACTGTTCTGTGGTCTTACGCTTATATCACACAGCATATCTCAAAAGAATATTTGAATTAATATCTGATTCTGTGATTATGGGTACTTGGTACGTACTTACCTATATTCTTCCTCTATCATATTTTAAATCTTAGTTTTAAATCTATTAAATAGGTAATATTTTAACATTTTTACCCGTTTATTACCATAATTCAGTTTTTATTTTTAGTCTATTTCCCTAAATGTCATACAGTAAACTCTGCACTCTGAATCGGTCAGCGGTCTATTATTTTCATTGTCTATGGTATTATTTCTGTTCTCTCGATTAGGTACTCGCCTGTAATTTATATTTTCCATTTTATTTTTCACACTAACTATTATTCTCGTCGTCTAATTTTAACAAAACTATTCGAGAGAATCAATCGTTTATTGAAACTCATAAAAGATAACTCAAGAATAAGGGATAGCGTATAAAATAAAAAGTCAACACCCATGTAAATAAAATGCAGCCCGTAAAAGTTCAATAAACTCGAGCGGAGGCCTTCAAGAAATGTCAGAATTCGGTTTACGTTGTTGCTTGTTCGTTTATTGGCATTGCTTGGTGTTTTGAGTGATTCGTATTGAATGTATTTGTTAAATTAAACAAAGAGTGTGCTATGGAAAACCAAAATTCACCAGAACGTACGGTGCCAATACAATATGTGCGTGCTTCGCGAGCTTTTCGGCAATTTAAAAACCCGCCCCAGCCTCATATGTGTATACAAGACACAATAAAGGATTCTACGGAGAAACTGTTTATAAACGTGCTAGGATGGCAGAAAATCGCAAACCCCAAGCAGTTTACAGATCCAATACCCTTATATGGCGGCATGCAGGTTAGTTAACGTTACTTGAAAGTCTTTGTGCTACTTCTACTTTGTATTTGCGTTATTTGTTTGCGGCGCGAAGAGAAATCGATTTCTGAATGAAATATGTATTTTTAGGTTCATCAAGGGTGTGGACCAAACAGCAACAGACCTCCTTTATTAGTATTTGCAGTGATGGTGAACCCAGATATTTTGAAAGCTAATGGGAAAAATGCATCAAATCCAACAGTAAGTAATTCCATTTTTTCTAGTTGGAAATCAATGGATATGTATGAAATAGAGGTTGATTTTTTTAAATATTTTAAAACTAACTGGAACTAGAGCATTCAAATTTTATTGTGTTAATAGAATAGTAAAGGTCATATTTGTAAGTTTATTTATATAAGAAAATCTATTGAGATTGCGTTGAAAAGTGAAATGTGAAAAGTTTTTTTATAAGCTAATCATCCTTTACCATTGATTTGATCAGTATATATGTGTATATTCTGGTGTGAGTAACAAAAAACTCACTAATCAAAAATTCTCAGTCTCAGAAAACATTAGCACATTACAAATAGGTAACTATATTTGTCCAAAAATAAAAAAAAATCTGTAAAAAAAGACGTGTGGCACTCGGGGACTGCCGCGGTAAAGCTATTGCATAGCATGCCTTCAAGCCACACCTCCGAGCCCGTCGGAGTGGGGAGCGTGAGGTTTTTTTCGTTACGGAATTTCTCGATTCGGTCAATAGCTTAAAATTTGTGTTAAAAATCATCTATACTATATTGGTACATGAAATTTCACAAAAACTTTTCCATAGACTCGTTGCTTTAGATGAAGCAATAAAGTTCTGAACTAATCATTGCCGCAGCCCAAAAAAATTACTGCAATGTACAATATCCTTGACCTAAAGGCAAATGCAAGCATTTGTAGTAAATTTGTGTGCTAATTAAATTAAATTTTAATAGGGTATTGAGTTTGAATTTCAATTGATTTTTCATCACAAAGATTTTTTATTATAAATGTAGATTTTATGTTAATATTATACTGTATAACTAGTTCAAATTAAATGTATTTTTTTTTTGTTATATACAAGGTTCTAAAAAGCAAAGGAAGTACTATGTTGTAAGTTATGATTGTTATGGTGTCTTTCTAAAGCCGGCTACTCATATACCTGCCGCAGGAATAATATTGGAACAATCTCGGTTCAGCGGCGGTCAGAGCAATTTCAACTGTTCTCTAATTTGCCCCTGCAGGCTGCAAGCTTTCACAATTAAGGAGCCAATTAAGGGTGCAATTCTAATATTGCCCCTGTGGCAGATACGTGAGTAGCCGGCTTAACATTATAAACGACACCTATCAATTTAAATTTTTATAAAATAACTATTATATCCACTCTTTGTTATTATTCAAATTTTGGTCACTTTGAAGAATAAATTTGCACCAATCTATACTAATATTATAAAGAGGAAAGGTTTGTAATTATGTATGTATGTATGTATGGTTTTCACGCATAAACTACCAGACCGATTTTGATGAAATTTGGCACAGACAATCTTTAGACCCTGAGAAAGAACATAGGCTACCTTTTATTGCGAAATATGTACCACGGACGAAGCCGGGGCGGACCGCTAGTGTCTTATAAATATGTTTTTCATTACAGGATAGAGAAGCGCTAGTCAGTCTACTGTGTGATTTTGTAGAGGCAATGAACCCAGGACTGGTGCTAGCGAGGAATCCAGTTATATTGAAAGATCGGGATTTAGCGGGCGAGCTTAAGGATGTGTGGCTCGCTGTGCAAAATAAACGGGAAAGGGAGAAGGGAATGAACCAGGATGTTATGTATAAGGTTTGTGAGCAATATTAGAGATTAGTTTATTATTAGATTATGTAAATATTGTTTATTTTGTAGTATTTTGTATGTGAGTTGGAGTGGACTTAATTTTTTAATTTTAAATGTTGTTGTTCAAAAAAGTTTAGAGTATTTAGTAGATATTTTTTGTAACCTTTTCGTTTCTTTATTGTGGTAAAATGTGAAGTTTTTTCAAACTATACATACAAAACATATTATACATATAAGTGAAATGAGAAAATCTCTTACACTTTGAGTTTTGTGACATAAAGTAATTAAAATTTTTATCATTAAATTCCAGGTATATGACATAGATGGTATCGGCAGTGATGAAGTCAACGAAGAAGACAGAAACGGTAAACAGTATGACGGCAACTCGCCGAACAAAAGTCAGAATTTTGACAAGAAAAGTGTGAAATCATCAAAACAAATACTCATGAATGCTGGACAAAAATCGGAATTCGACTCCGGTATGAATAACTGTCAATTGACTCAAAATATACCGACAAAAGACAATAGAATCGCAAATACAGACGCTGATACGACGTATTGTACACCAAAGTATGGGCAAATGGTCTCAAGCAGAGAGAATCACAACCAAATAAATGATATACAACAAAAATTCGCCGGCAACGAAACAAAACCTTCAAGCTCATTCAGAAAAGACTGGAATTCAGAGCACGGTAAAACAGCACAAAGTTGGGACGAGTTCTCGAAACGAAACGTCTCTCAAATGAAAACGGAAGAAGGAAAAAAACATAAAAAAGACAAAAAAGAAATGAGCAACGGCAAAGCGCATTACGATTTTTTCCCAGTATTCGACAACCGAAATGACCAAGAAGTCGCGGAAGACAGTATAAAACAAGATATTAGTAATGAAGACAATTCTAAAATAATAATAGATCCAATGCAGAAATTAGTTCTGCATTCGACTGATAATAAAATTTGTGATAATAAATCAAGTGCTCTCAGCTCATTTAGTTCGTAAAGCTTTTTATAAACAACTTTTATATGGCAGTTGTATATATTGCCTGTGTATAAAGATCCTTAGATGCAGTTCAACAAGTTAAAAGTGCCCTCATATTGTAAAAATTATTCATGAAAAAAAAAAACTTTTTGCGCCAATTTTTGTGGCAACTGTTAATGGGGGGTTTCCATAAATAATAATTAATGCTTGTATGTTGACAATTTATATGTTTAGAATTAGTATAGTGAACAGAATACAGGACTAGTCAAGTTCTTTTGGACAATACTGTAGTATGCGAACAAATTTTTAAAAGGCGGGAAAATTAACATTGAAATCTCACAATGATCTTTTTTACAAATTGTCATGTTAAAAAATTGGTAAATTGTCTATGGTATTTCTTTTTTTTAACTGGCACAAATTACGGCGATTTTATGTAAAGAAAAGCCACAAAGTATGCTAACGGCATGTGTGTATTATTGAATGTCACTATAGACTTGTGTTTAGCACTTATAGTTTTTTTGATAATTACCAGTGACGATTTATTTTGTAATTCATTACTTACATTACACACAACATAATGAGACATAAAATTATATAAATCCAATTGTGCAAAAATTGTTCTTTGAATCGTGTTTTTTATTAGTTTTTTTATTTCTATAAAAAAACAATTTATTAATTTCGCTAGATATAAAGGACACACAGGACCTAATAATTTGCTTAAATAATTAATATTTATAAAACACTGTCAATTATCAAAAAAAACATATGTGTAGGCACAGAACAGTAAAAACATATAGAAGTGCTATAATGTCATAATTTGTATGAAAACCAGTGTCGCCAAACCCACACATTTAAACCGATAGTTATACAGTACACTACAAGTAAACTATGCCTTTGATTGGACAGCTTAATTTGAGTAAAAACTGACTTAGGTTATAAATTCAGCATTTCAATATGTACCCTAACGCACCATGTTACGGTTTATTTTAGTATAACATCCCTAGGTATATTAGCTGTTTTGTTTCTCATTGCACAGAAATTCCAAATTCGAAAACATTCAGCTACTCCACAACAGAGGGCGTTAGTTTTCGATAGATATAACTTTGAACCTCAACACATAGAGATAAGGTTGAAATTTGTGTCACTCAACATTAATGACATAACTTGATATTTATCTGATGCTATGCCCTGAGGGATGTCAGCCTTGTTATCGGTAATTCACAAATAAATATTGTTTGTGTATTTTTTTTTTCTTTCTATTATATGAGTATAGTATAATGTGTCACATTTTGGAGTATGTTTATTACTACTAAGTACGTCTTTTTATATTATTATTATTAAATAAAAAACGGAATAGAATAGTATTAATCTATATTTACAAAATACAAACAGAAAATATGCATTATTTTAAATCTTGGAACTGCCGTAGGTTTGCTGTATCGGTGGCCTTTGTTAGACCGCTTAGTGCTGTTCGGCATCCAGTTAACTCGTCACGTTGTATTTATCCATTTCTCTTTTAAATTAGCCTCTTTGGGAAATCTATAAATAAATTGGACATATGAAAGCTAAGGAAATATGTTTGTCTTTTCTAATGTATCGATACTGTCGATATGCGCCACAAGCATCACTAAAGCGACATTCGTTTGTTTATTGCAATAATATTACAGAAAGTCTTTCTTATGGAAAGTTCAAGTAGTAAAAGTATGTAAAGTTAAAGTAGTTAAGTTTAAGAAGTTCTTATGGATTAAGGTTCATTTTGACTAGATATTTGTATACAATTTTGACAAATTACGACAAGCGAAGTTATAACATAAAATATATGTAAAATAAATAAAAATAAGACTTACCGATGGTATGAAATGCCTCCATTGCTGATATTATTTCGTCTGCTATCATTTTTGTACTCTAATACCGAACAACACGTCCTAATTAATGAATAAATATGGAAAAAAGGTTTGACAGCTGACAACCGACTCGAATATTTTTCTGCGCACAACTGACAGCAAGTTAGGTGATCTTACCTTACCAGTGACACGTGGGCCACGCCCACATCACATTTCTATTTGTTTTTACTGTTCTGTGTGTGTAGGTTATGATTGGAAGTATAATTTGCATGCTTGTGTATATTATGGGTTGTGTATAAAATAAAATATATTTGTGTGTTCGATTATCTGAATGAGCATTCGCTCAATGTTGCTATTGATAAATTTATACATTGCTATATTTTCACTGTTGCCAATTTGAAATATTAATAATCGTTGTTGATACTTGGTGTATCTGCTCGTTTCTTTTATCGCCAAATGGAATCTTCCAGAAAAAGGCCTGTGAATTTAAAATGTATGAAATTAACAAAACTAATTGTCAGTATTGTCATACATGCATGTGTGTTGTGTCTTTAAAGCAAAGACAATGTCTTGAGCCTTAAACAAAATAACATAATATCCATGGAGTTAAGAGATAATTCTTAATCTCAATGATCAAATTTAATTTATTATATTAATTGATTATGACAATTCAATTTACTCACAATGTTTTAATTCACTATTTCATGTTTAAAAACAATTAAACATATTTTATTCCTTAAGCTTCTACCACTTGCTTTTTGCTAATATTTCGTACACAATCATTGAGTTACTATGTACTACGTACTAGAGAGGACATCGCTACTACACTATATTTTGTAACACGAGTTAGAGCCAATTAAATTTTTAAATTTTTTGTTACATTGATTGGTTTTAATTTATAAGTAATAAGAGGCAGAATATCTACAAAGGTATGACTCACTAGGCGCCCCGCGCCGCCGCTCTTTTCGCACAGATTTTGTTCGTGGTGTCCTCTCTATACGTAGTAATAATACCTCATGGACACAATACATTTTTATGTAGTCATTAAAAACTAAAAAGTCTAAAGATGGCGATAAATTAAACGAGGAATAATATTATAATTCTTGCTCATATTTGTTCATATTTTTTATAAGAATATAGTCTTGCATATGAGTCTGTATATTGATACATTTTTATTAACGTTTTACTCATAAACCAATTCATTAATATTTTATATTTGAAAATTTGTGCTAATAAAGATTTGATATTTAAAATATTTCACACGGCAACACACGTCTTCAAAAAATTGTTAAATTATAGACGAATCATACTAGACTCATAGACTGTATTCACATTGACTTGTATCAAATACTTAAATATTTGATCATTTATGATCTCAAATATTATTATCCAAGTGATGCCCTTATTGTAAATTCCCATCACTGCCAAAGTATGTTGCATTTAATATTTCACATACACGATTTTAAAGGTCTACTATCGTCTATCTTCAAATTTTAAACCCAACTTTAAAAGACTTAAAATTATTGGGTGTTTCTGTTTGAAGATAGATTTTATTACCTTGTATTTCGTCGTTTTTTACCTCTTGTGAATAACTAGACTAGATATGTCATAGACTAGATCCATTGGATATTTTCACGCAATTATTGTTGTTGGTTTTATTTTATATTATTATGATTATATTAGAATATTTCGAAAAAGTAACGTTTGATGAAATCAATTTATAATAATTCTGAATGTATTAAATTCAATGAATTATTGTCACTTTGATAATTAATATTTCCATGTTGAGTTTCTCAAGTAATTTTTAATCGGGTTTTGTAAAATGTCAACAAAATTTTTTAATGTGTTTTCAAGGGGTTGATGCTATAACACTGTATACGCAAGTTATTACCTTCTGCTTGATATTAATTGCATTTATCAACAATATATTTTATGTATATTTTTTTGACAAGTAATTTTAATGTTTAGATTTTATTTTCATAGATTTGGAAAGGTATTCTTTTTTTTTAAGAACGTGTTAGCCATAGCAGTATCGAATTATTATTATTGTTCCTTTTATTGATGTATCTTTAGTTTTGAGAGTATATTAGATTATTTAGCTTTGCTAGTCTTTTAAGGAATGCATTATACCAAATGTTTATGTGGGATAATCATTGTGGTGCTTTTTTATTACAGTGAATTATTTTTATTTCAAGTAATGCTATGTATATGAAATATTTATTATTTACGATCAAATCAATGACCAATAATAAGGGCTAATTAATGTTATTCAGAGATTTTTTTTATTCTATTTATAACAATATTACATAAGAACGCATTTAGTTCATTTTATATTTCTTTTCTTTTAATATGGCAGCTTTATTTGAATTATACAACAATTAAGTATACAGGGTGTCCCACTATTGGTATACTAAGCGCGAACGAACTTGTAGTTTTGCATACACAGATCACGAAAAAAATACTTAAACAACAAAATTACGTCAAAAATTTTTTGCTAAATTTTTCCTGAAAATCCATGTTTTCTTCTCTAGCTTCGCGCAGCCGGCATATACCGCTTGGCAAATGTGAGCATTTTGTCTATGAAAACAAAATCAAACAAAATGGTGGCAAAGTGGACGGGTTGCTTGTTAGGGGTGTACACATAGAGTTTTAAGAATTTATCTATTTGAAAAAAAATGTGTCTGGAATTTTATAAGTATTTTTTACGAACTCAGCGTATGCAAAACTATAACCTCCTTTGAGCTTAGTATACCAACAGTGGGACACCCTGTATAAATATTATACATAATATATACCTGTGTGCTTATTTATTCTTAAATACCGTATTTTAGGGATTTTAAAACCACTCTTGTATATCTTTTGAGCACAAATTTTATTAATTTTAAATACTTATTTCAACGGTATACTTATTACATTTGGTATAATATGTTCACATTTGCAATACGTTATGCAATAAACTTATTCTCATATAATTAATGTTTAATAGTGCTACAACCACAGTATTAGATATTGTAATACTGTGGCTACAACGCAGTTAGTGTTTACTTTGAAGCTAGACTATGTTTCAATGTACGTCGTACCTAATAATTATAAACGAATAAAATATCGGATCTCTTGTTTACAGTATTTAAATTACATGTCATTTACAAGACTGGTTTTTGTGTTTTATTGAAGGACCTAATCGTATATAATCCATCGAGGAAGGCATAAGGCTATAATATATCACTACGCTAGGGCCAATAGGGGTGGAGCAATGCGGGTAAAATCGCAGGGCATAGCTAGTTATTTCTGAATCCAAATACATTATAATTTTAAACCAAATAGGTATAAAATTAGTTCTTATAGACGTTTGCTTTGATTTTATTTTCTTTGTAGATAATGTTCATATTGCTTTAATCTGTTTTAAATTCTAAGAGCTAGTTGATTATAGGTAACTAGCTGCTCCGCGCGGTTTCTCCCTCATGGCTCCACTCCAGCTGTTGGTCGAAGCGTGAATAATCACGATCGATCAGAAGGTTATAGGCTATAGCGATGATAACATCGCTATAGCCTATAACCTTCCTCGATAAATGGGCTATATAACACCGAAAGAATTATTCAAATCGGACCAGCAGTTCCCGAGATTAGCGCGTTCAAACAAACAAACAATCTCTTCCCCTTTATGGGCATTTTTTTTTCAATTGGTACCACCTCTCAAAATATGCTACTGAATATTGTTTTCAGTATTTTGGGTAATTGTTGGTTTATTAGAGTAATAGATTAATTAAATTTTACTAAAAATGTTTTTGAATTTTATTTTAAACCCCGATTTTATATGAAATAGTGAAAAATAGGAACTTAGGCACGTTTTTTGGTCCAGAACGTTACCTAAGAATATTTTGCTTTTGAAATAAAACTAAAGTTAGAATTGGGTTTTTTTGGCATGTAGTAGCTTAATAATTGTCTTGTCTAGCAAATGAACATAAACTCTAGTTAAAAACGAAATAATTACTTATTGTAACTTGTAACAAATTGTCATGACCGTTACTTTTACGAAAATGCAATACTTAACTTTTATTTTATTAATGAAATAACTAGGGGCAAATCTAGAATTACAATACCAATCAGTACTTGAGAATGCATTTGTTTCGAAATTATATAAGAAAATATTATTTTTTTTTCACAAAATAAAGAAAAACTATCAAAACTCTTCAATATTTCAGGGGACAGTCACGTATATCTGACCAATCAGTAACGGTCCTGACATAGTAAAGTTGAGGATATACTGGGACTAATTAAGAATGACTACTTTTAAAGCTTTTACTTGATGTAGTTTTGTAGCTAGCATATTTATCTCATAATTGACATGCAATTTGTTTTAAATTTAAATTCAGAACAAAAGCCAATTTATAAACCTCAAGTTAAATTTGGCAGGTGGCTAATAAGCAGAGCAATTTTATAGTACTAAAAATTCTCTGTAGCCATAAGGTCGCCTATTGTGCAATTTATGTATATTTTACTTAATGTTATTTCATTATTTTGGTTTGTACAATAAAGCTTTCATTCATTCAATTCTCTCAGTGTATCCATATGTTTACGCTGTCCTGTTCGTTACTTTTTTGGTCCAGCTAATACGTTACCAGCCATTTGGTAACGAAAAGGACGTAACGGTCGCACATCTTTTCTTAGATTTTTAATCATTAACTGAATATATTGTGTTAAGATAATTGAATATCTTTAATCTATATAAAACCACAAATAATGTCACCATGTGAAACTACCTTTGTTTTAACATTAACATTACAAAATCGTTCTAGAATCGTGAAACATTTACCGCTCAGTATGAGGTGAAAACTTTGCAAAATGACCGTTACCGCTCAAAACACTGTCAAAAATGAACGCTAAAATGGCTTAGAGCTAGCGCGCACGAGCAACTTTGTCTTCGAAAGAGCTAGCGCGCACGAGCAACTTTGTCTCCGCAACTATTTTGTCTCTCCACCCATGGGCTAGTATGAGAGTGCGCGCACGTAGCGACGCAACTCCCGGGAGACTTTTTTGTCCGCGGGTTCGGAGACAAGCCCGCGACGCAACTGTCGCCCTATCTATTGGTTTCAATGCAAGTGCGCGCACGGCGACAAAAATGTTGCCTGTCGGCGGCCGCCGGCCAGTTGCCGCGTAAGAGCGAGCGCGCACGAGCAACTTTGTCTCCGCAACAATTTTGTCTCCGCAACTATTTTGTCTCTCCAGCCATGGGCTAGTATGAAAGTGCGCGTACGTAGCGACGCAACTCCCGGGAGACTTTTTTGTCCGCGGGTTCGGAGACAAGCCCGCGACGCAACTGTCGCCCTATCTATTGGTTTCAATGCAAGTGCGCGCACGGCGACAAAAATGTTGCCTGTCGGCGGCCGCCGGCCAGTTGCCGCGTAACCGGCGTAGCGATAATACGTATTTATGTCAACGTATTTATTCTCGTACACAGTAGTTTTAAGTTTTAACCGACTTCAAAAAAAAAGAGGAGGTTATCAATTCGGCCGGTATATTTTTTTTATGTATGTACACCGATTACTCCGAGGTTTCTGAACCGGTTTACGTGATTATTTTTTTTTTGATGCGGAATGGTGTGGAATTGGTCCCATAAAATTTATTCGGATAAGCCCAGTAGTTTTTATTTTGTGAGCATTTTTGTCTGATCTCGATGACTTAATTGAAATGTAGCAAGTAACTTTGATTCATTTCCAAGTAACCGATTGAGCTGAAATTTTGTATACGTATGTAAATTGGATAGCGATGAAACATTATTATGACATAGAGCTGATTTGATGATGGAATCGGAAGGTGGCTTAGTAATAATATATTGACTCAACTTTATCGAGTTTGGGCTCGTTTGATTCGTGTTGAAAAATACACTAAAAAGTATTAAATAAAAATAACTTCGTTAAAAACAACCGACCTCAAAGACGGAAAAGTAAAAAATAAAAAAGATTTGATATTATTAATTACTACATATTATTTACCTAGATGTGTTATTTACTACAAAGGTTTGATGTCGGTGCACGGGCTTTACTAAGTGCTTAGTGCTTGGCACCGACTTCAAACCTATTTAATAAATTAATAATAATTAATAATATTGTTTTTAATGAAGTTATTTTTATTATTAGTAGTTTTTCTGTCTATAGTAGAGCCATTTTAATAGGCAACATTGACAGTTCAACAAAATTCAGCAACGTAATCTAGTAACGACGCCATAAAAAATATGTTATTTCGTTTTGTTGGAACTGCACATTTACTGAACTTTTTTCAATTACGATTACATATCTATACTTATATTATAAAAAGGTTTTTCAGTTTTCACGCATAAACTACTGAACCGATTACAATGAAATTTAGCACACATATAGAGGATAACTTGGATTAACACATAGGATAGGTTTTATCCCGGAAATCCCACGGGAATGGGAACTATGCGGGACAAGAGCACAGACCACAACCGTCTCTTCGAAAACCATGTTGATAAATGCAGAAAATTTTAAAGTAAAAGTTGCGTTGCTGTCGCTTTCGTGTGCGCATCGTTCAAAACTTTGCGAGGAGACAGCGACAGAGACAAAATAGTTGCCGGGCAACTAAGTTGCTCGTGGGCGCTCGCTCTAAGAGCGAGCGCGCACGAGCAACTTTGTCTCCGCAACAATTTTGTCTCCGCAACTATTTTGTCTCTCCAGCCATGGGCTAGTATGAAAGTGCGCGTACGTAGCGACGCAACTCCCGGGAGACTTTTTTGTCCGCGGGTTCGGAGACAAGCCCGCGACGCAACTGTCGCCCTATCTATTGGTTTCAATGCAAGTGCGCGCACGGCGACAAAAATGTTGCCTGTCGGCGGCCGCCGGCCAGTTGCCGCGTAACCGGCGTAGCGATAATACGTATTTATGTCAACGTATTTATTCTCGTACACAGTAGTTTTAAGTTTTAACCGACTTCAAAAAAAAAGAGGAGGTTATCAATTCGGCCGGTATATTTTTTTTATGTATGTACACCGATTACTCCGAGGTTTCTGAACCGGTTTACGTGATTATTTTTTTTTGATGCGGAATGGTGTGGAATTGGTCCCATAAAATTTATTCGGATAAGCCCAGTAGTTTTTATTTTGTGAGCATTTTTGTCTGATCTCGATGACTTAATTGAAATGTAGCAAGTAACTTTGATTCATTTCCAAGTAACCGATTGAGCTGAAATTTTGTATACGTATGTAAATTGGATAGCGATGAAACATTATTATGACATAGAGCTGATTTGATGATGGAATCGGAAGGTGGCTTAGTAATAATATATTGACTCAACTTTATCGAGTTTGGGCTCGTTTGATTCGTGTTGAAAAATACACTAAAAAGTATTAAATAAAAATAACTTCGTTAAAAACAACCGACCTCAAAGACGGAAAAGTAAAAAATAAAAAAGATTTGATATTATTAATTACTACATATTATTTACCTAGATGTGTTATTTACTACAAAGGTTTGATGTCGGTGCACGGGCTTTACTAAGTGCTTAGTGCTTGGCACCGACTTCAAACCTATTTAATAAATTAATAATAATTAATAATATTGTTTTTAATGAAGTTATTTTTATTATTAGTAGTTTTTCTGTCTATAGTAGAGCCATTTTAATAGGCAACATTGACAGTTCAACAAAATTCAGCAACGTAATCTAGTAACGACGCCATAAAAAATATGTTATTTCGTTTTGTTGGAACTGCACATTTACTGAACTTTTTTCAATTACGATTACATATCTATACTTATATTATAAAAAGGTTTTTCAGTTTTCACGCATAAACTACTGAACCGATTACAATGAAATTTAGCACACATATAGAGGGTAACTTGGATTAACACATAGGATAGGTTTTATCCCGGAAATCCCACGGGAATGGGAACTATGCAGGACAACAGCACAGACCACAACCGTTTCTTCGAAATCCATGTTGATAAATGCAGAAAATTTTAAAGAAAAAGTTGCGTTGCTGTCGCTTTCGTGTGCGCATCGTTCAAAACTTTGCGAGGAGACAGCGACAGAGACAAAATAGTTGCCGGGCAACTAAGTTGCTCGTGGGCGCTCGCTCTAACCGACGTAGCGATAGTACGTATTTATGTCAACGTATTTATTCTCGTACACAGTAGTTTTTAACCGACTTCAAAAAAAGGAGGAGGTTATCAATTCGGCCGATTTTTTTATGTATGTACACCGATTACTCCGAGGTTTCTGAACCGGTTTACGTGATTCTTTTTTTTTTTGATGCGGAATGGTGTGGAATTGGTCCCATAAATTTTATTCGGATAAGCCCAGTAGTTTTTATTTTATGAGCATTTTTGTCTGGTCTCGATGACTTAATTGAAATGTAGCAAGTAACTTTGATTCATTTCCAGGAAACCGATTGAGCTGAAATTTTGTATACGCATGTAAATTGGATAGCGATGAAACATTATTATGAGATAGAGCTGATTTGATGATGGAATCGGAAGGTGGCCATAGGAACTTAGTAATATATTGACTCAACTTTATCGAGGTTGAGCTCGTTTGATTCGTGTTGAAAAATACACTAAAAAGTATTAAATAAAAACTACTTTACTTTTTACAATTACGATTACATATCTGAAGGTAGAGAGGAAAGGTTTGTAGGTATGTATGGTTTTCAGTTTTCACGCATAAACTACTGAACCGATTACAATGAAATTTAGCACACATATAGAGGGTAACTTGGATTAACACATAGGATAGGTTTTATCCCGGAAATCCCACGGGAATGGGAACTATGCAGGACAAGAGCACAGACCACAACCGTTTCTTCGAAATCCATGTTGATAAATGCAGAAAATTTTAAAGAAAAAGTTGCGTTGCTGTCGCTTTCGTGAGCGCATCGTTCAAAACTTTGCGAGGAGACAGCGACAGAGACAAAATAGTTGCCGGGCAACTAAGTTGCTCGTGCGCGCTCGCTCAAACTATTTTGTCTCTCCCATCAATTTGTATGGGGAGTTGCGTCGCTACGTGCGCGCACTTTCATACTAGCCCATAGGTGGGAGAGACAAAATAGTTGCGGAGACAAAAAAGTTGCGGAGACAAAGTTGCTCGTGCGCGCTAGCTCTAAAACTTCAAATGGCTGCTGACATAGCTCGTGTTCGATTTGGTGTTGCTATTTGTATAAAAAAATTGTGGAAGGTAGAAAAAGAACCGAACGAAATTATTGAGCATTTACGGTAACGGTGCAGGACATGTCCAGTTAACAGATACCAAGGGGACACGATTAAAACTAATTTAAAATAATATAATTGTATTAAAATGTATTATGAGTTTATTACACTTGAAAACTACAACGAAATTACAATAATTTAAACGTTTGCAGTAAGTAATAAATAGGGAAATTGCTGAGAAATTGTTAAATAAAGATCACATTTCGAAAAGGGGACAGTACTGCAATCCGTAAGATGTCAGTTTTCAGGATTAAATTTTGGAACTTTGGTTTAATATTCTCTTTTAAGTAAAATTAAAACAAGAAATCTTAAGTCATCCTAAACTATTTAAAATTAATTCAACACTTCTAAATCATAAAATCCTGAGTTTTTTGCAATTTTTATGTGTGGGACATCCCGTGAATTGGATTGTAGACATTTTGGCGAAAATGCCCTTATCATGGACGTATAAAAAAAGACGGACGGAGTATCGCCTAAACATTGAGTGAAGCCTAGTAATGGCGGCGACACATCCATGTGTGTGTGCCAGGTTGATTGCCAGATGCAATAAAATTACCCCACATTTTAGTATTTTTATTTTTCAATTTGATATACTTTTTATGTGTAGGTACTCTAACAGGTATTAGAACCTATGCATAAATACAATTTCTATTTAGCTTTGACAAACCAACCACTGGACGTGAAACCAAAGGAAAATGTATGAAAACTTGTTCAACCAATATTGGGGGGAGGAGAGGTAATGTCTCCTTAATTATTATTAAAATAAATGAAATAAAATAAATAAAATGTCAGTTTATAACCAAACAAATAGGAAACATGCTTCATACGATTTCAGTATACATACACTTGAAATTTTCAAATTAACTGTCTTATTAATTGGCTGTGATATTTTTTTTAAATATGGTTGTTATATAAGGGTTAACATAGTTTTGTGAGAAGAAAATGCAAAAACAAATTTGCATTTTGTATCAAATAATTTTATCGTAATTTTAAAATTAATTAACTTTACATCAACTCCCCGACTTTTGGGAGAATGAAATTTTGAAATAATGGCAACACTATGGCAACAGCTGTCCTGATGACAATGGCGGCTGTATTTTTTTCTATAAATTTTGTCGTAATAATTATGTCATTGAAACATAAAAGAAATAACTTGCTTCCCTGTGGAATGTAATCCTCTGTGTTTTGTTATTTAAAATTGTACTGTTGCGACACCATTTAACCACGCAAGACGGCATTTTAAATATTTTTTGTGAAACAGTGACGCTGTTAATCAGTCGGTAGTTCACGACGTAATGGCGGCCGACTAGCTTACTATGGTGAGAGTGTGTGCATGTTCATTGTCTTTACACGATCGCTAGCTTACTACGGTGGCTTCACGTTGTTTGTTCGTGAAACGGCGTCCGTCTTTTTTTATACGTCCATGCCCTCTATAATATTAGGTAGTAATAATTATTAGTAGGTATAGATTGGCAAATACTTCATTTTACAAGTCAATAATATTCTTGCATACATCTGTCCTCGATTTATATTTTTATATAGCTGCGCTCCGCGGTTTCACCCGCGTGGCTCGGCTTCTGTTGGTATCTTAGATCATTAAGTAATGGATGGAGTACGCTGGCAAATGTTCTAACTAAACTTTCTGCTGATTTTGGTGCGGGGAGGGTAACTCACACTATTGAAACACAATCACACATTCACAAAAATAATTTGTGTCACGAAAGTCGTAAAAATTTACGACCTTTTAAGCGACGACTTTTTAAATTCAACTCTATCCCTAAGTTCATAAAGATTAAATTTGTATTTCATTCCAAGTTGTTCGTGGGGAGTGCGGTTCAATATCGCGTTCTAAATTCAACTTTATAACTTAGATCATAAAGATTAAATTTGTATTTCTTTAAAAGATAGTCTCGTAAGGAATGCGGTTCATTATCGCGTTTTAAATTCAACTTTATCTCTTAGTTCATAAAGATTAAATTTGTATATTTTCTTTCCATTATAGTCTCGTGGGGCCGCATCAATGATCGAGTAAACATGACTCGATTATTTGTCTTTATCATATCGCTAAACGATACATCGACGATTATTAGAAATTGCATTTAATTAGAAATGTACGTTAAAAAAATAAAAAAATATACACAAATGAAAGGTTATTCCATCTTTTTTAATATTCGGCATGTTTGAATTGCTTCTGCAAGACTTGACAGTGCAAAACGGCATTTTTAGCGGAGCACTCGCAGACGTCCTTTCGATGTTTTACGAATACACAGAGTGTTTGTAATCGATTACGCAAGTAGTTTTTATGAAAGCATAAGATTTTTCGATTCGAATAATCTTATACCTCGGCAAAAGGGGAAACGCCTGCGAGTGTTATCCATTACTTAATGATCTAAGGTTGGTATTAGCGTGGTGATATATTATAGCCTATAGCTTTCCTCGATAAATGGGCTATCCAACACCGAAATAAATTTTCAAATCGGACCAGAAGTTCTTGACATATTTAGACAAACAAACAAACTCTTTAGGTTTATGACATTAGTATAAGATTTGAAATTGTATATATTTGTCAGTCGTTTATATTGCCACGGAGTTATTTTATGGTCAGAATTTGTGTTATTTAGTAATATAAGTTTATGTTATATACTACAGGAAATCCCCGAGCAAAGCCCTAGCCGTGGGGGATTCCGCAAAGATATTTGAGGTACCTATAGTGTATACTCTCAAATACAAATAAATTTTATCTGTGGTTTATAGGATGACAGTTCTCAAATTGACATTTGGTTTCTCTGTCTACGCATTTGGCATTGACATACAAACATGCGGCACGTTTATTAGTTGTCAATGTCAGCAAAATTCAATACCTAATGTTTATAAATTTTAAGCAAGTGTGGCTTTATGATTATTAAACAAATGATATAGAAATTGTTATTTATTCTATACAGAATTCCAAGTACTGCTATCAGCAAAACTGTATAAGTCGAGTAGAGAGTTCTAGTTGTAGTTGTACTATATAATACAGTATATAGAAAATTTTATAGGTTAAGATTGAAATATGAGTGGCCGCGGTGGAAATAATTATAGACCTTGGAGAGGAAGAGGCAACAGAGGTTCCAGAGGTTTCAGAGGTTCCCGTAGACCCTACAGCTACGGCCCTCCTGGTGGAAGACATAGTTATAACGATAATAAAAGTGAATGGAGAAAGGAAGAAAAGCCGGCAGGCGCTAGAGGCTTAACGGAGAAAGAGATTGGTGTCACAGAATACGTCAGCGAACATGATGGTTTTAACGGTATTATTAAGTCAAGGTAATTTATTTTTCTTTCTACACCTTGATCCATATACAGCAAATTTTGTTGCAAATAATTTATAGTAAAGTTCTTAGAAGAAATCAAACTTAACCTGCATATTTTATAATATTATTACTGCATTGGATGAAATTGATAGACTAATTAAAATTATTCACAGAAGTGAAATAAGCATTTTTAACTCCATTGCACAACATGTGTGCCATAAGCACATTTTACATTACTTATTGTGTCAGGTATCATGTTACGTATTATGTTGAAATGTATATGTATTGTCTCTATCTATATATTATGTAGTATCTCTATTGTTCAGTTGGTAATTGGCTTCAATATAAAGAGGTTGTCACTTCAGTTGTTTTATATAGCAATACAAACAATATAAAGCCACTACAACATGATTTCACGTCAAATTGCTAAAGTAATTGAATTATCAATTAACGCAGCAAACTATTAGATTTTCAGACTTCCAAGTATCAGAAGTGAATGAAAACGGTGAGATAGCGAAGCTAACGGATCTCTCGCCACCAGAACCTCCCGAGGATGAAACAGTACTCGAAGACGAGGATCTACTGCTTAATAAGTATAACCTGGAAATACTGCCGATGGAAACATGGGATAGGATAAACAAGCTAGCGATGAGTACTGGTCCCGATTATGATACTGTTGAGGTTTGTAGTTTGTTTTATTGCTTCACTACATATAATAAAACAAAGTTACTGTCGCTGTCTGTCCCTATGTTGTAATTCCAAGTATGCTTAAATGACTAAAACTATGCAACATATTGTTCAGTAGATAGAGTGATTCCTGAGAAAGATTTTGTATGTATAGTTTATTAGGTTATAGACAAAACCGGCAACGCCACATGTGTAAAGCTAGTTTTTTAATAAATCAAATGTTTTATCTTCACAAATTAAAATGTTTATTGTAATTAGATCTCAAAATATTTTACACGTGTTACTGCCTGGCCTTAACAAACTGCTGACGCCGCGACGCGCGCCGTTCGCACGGGAACAGAATGTGGGAATGGTTTTGCTGTGTTAGCATAAGCAGTTTTCTTTAAAACAATTAATGATAATACATTGTTAATCTAGATATCCGGTCTGCATTGAGCATACATAAGTGTATTAAGTTAAAGTAAATTAAGGCAGTCCACTAAACAACATTTAACCGTCGGGACTTAACATTTTAACATATTAAAACATTTATTTTATGTTATAATTAACATAATATAACAATTAACAATAATATTAACAAGTAACAGTGTAAAAGCAGTGATTTTAGTAATAAATTAATAAGTGTACATTTTAGTTTAATTTAACAAACAATCAAATTCCTTCAACACTAGCCACGTAGCCCACCGCTGGGTATATCGCCCTACACGTTTTTTTTTTCGCGATTTGGCTCTAGCGTTCGTCATTCAAGATTTTTTATTTCAATCTTTATGTATGTGTAGGTATGGAAAATTTTTTTCATCTTCATCCTCCTATAATATAAAATCAAGTCTGGACAAGTTTATGGTTAAGTTTATGGTTATATTAGATTTCCGCCTGCGGCTTCGCCCACGTTTTTTAAGAAAATAACCCCGCATAGTTCGTGTTTCTTTGAGAATTCACATGTAAAGTAGCCTATGTTTTATTCTGGGTCTTCAGCTAGCTACATACCAAATTTCATTGTAATTGGTTCTGTAGTATGTGCGGGATAGAGTAACGAACATCCATCCTCACAAACTTTCGCATTTATAATATTAGTAGGATATCGCTATAGGAACAAATAGTCCCTCAGATCTTACTCTAGTTTTTATGAAAACATTCTGTATGTTCCAGGTAGATGTCACAGGAATGTCAAAAGAAGAGAGAACAAAGATACATGATGCTGTAAAGAAGGCATTCGGAGAAGGGATCGTCGGCAGCACTGTCACTAGGGACGAGAAGAAATATTGTACCTTTGTTAAATATAGGAAAGGAGGTGAGGTTTTATATATTTTCTATTATATCCTATTTATATGTTAAATATTTATTTTGACAATAAGAATAATCATAAAAAAAGTCCCTAGAATTTTTACAGTCCATATAATATGATCGAGTGAATAGATTTACATAACTATATTTTAATGTTGAGTATAAACCATTTTGCAAGGTTTGAATTTCAATTGGTGCAATTTATTTATACAATGCAACAGTATCATATTTCACTTCAATTCACAACAGTTAAGGCTATTCAATTCTTAAATCAATGTCTTATCAAACTTTAATCTATACTAATATTATTAAGCTTATGAGTTTGATTGTTTGAACGCGCTAATCTCGGGAACTACTGTTCCAATTTGAAAAATTCATTCGGTGTTAGATAGCCCATTTATCGAGGAAGGCTATATCATCTCTCTAAGAGCAACAGTAGAGGAGCACTGCGGGTAAAACCGCGGAGCACAGCTAGTCATATATAAACATCAAATAAAAGTTACTACAAATTTATAAGTAATGAAGAATTTTACCTCAATAATTATTTTATTTAGTGTACACATAACTCAATTATATTTTTTTTTATAGTTCGCGTAGATAACAGAGTGAAGTGGGTATGGCCGGGCGAATATGTGCGCTTTATCGTGTATAAAGAGAACTGCGATACTATGGAAGCTGCGTCTCGGATTATAAAACAGTTGAGAATGAAGTAAGTAGCTATAATTATTGGTTATGAGTACAATTATCCCTACTAATATTATAAATGCGAAAGTAACTGTCTGTCTGTCGGTCCGTTACGCTTTCCCGCTTAAACCTCTCAACCGATTTTGATTAAATTTGGCACATACAATCTTTAGACCCTGAGAAAGTATACAGGCTACCTTTTATCAAAACACCACGCGGGTGAAGCTGCGGGCGGAAGCTAGTCTTACATACATTAATTTCTAGTGTTTGATTTTAAGCGAGTATTATACATTTCGAAATCAAAGATTTTAACGGATTTTAAAACGCGATTTATTCATTATAATATAATAGGTGGAGGTAGTTCACAAATAGCAATTTTTGAATGACCATCAAGATGTATAACATCTTAGCCTCCCCGTGGCTACGCTCGCTGCAAAGTGTGCGAAACTTGGGGAATATAAATATAATATCTATACTAATATTATAAAACTGAAGAAATTTTTTGGTTGTTTGTTTGAACGCGCCAATCTCAGGAACTACTGGTCCGATTTGAAAAATTCTTTCGGTGTTAGATAGCCCATTCATCCAGGAAGGCTAGAGGCTATATATCATCATGCTAAGACCAACAGGAGCGAAGCCCCGCGGGTGAAACCGCGGAGCCCAGCTAGTAATGAATAAATCGCGTTTTTAAATCCATAAAAAATCTTTAATTTCTAATTTAATTATTTTTTTGCAATACCCTGCAACTACATCACAATATGTTGTAATATAATATTACATTGTATACTTATAAAAAATGTTAATAAAGCATATTACTTAAACAAATATGCATAATGCACACAATAGCATATTGCGTAACTGTGCATTGTCTGTATAAGTTTCACTTATATGTAAAATTTTCAACTGTTGAACCGAATTTGATGAATCATTTAAAAGCTGAAAAGTTTACCTAGCCAATATTATCTGGAAAAATAAAAAAATTGTTTCCTACAAACCAGCTACAAAATAATTATTTTAATTTAATTATGTGTCTTTTGGAAGCTGACAAGCCAACACTATAAAAAAAGAGCGTGTGTGCTGAACACACACGTGTCAGAAGTGAAACTTCTTTGGCAAGATTTTAAGATGCCAAAATCCTCTCTATGTCGTGACGGTATTGCCATTACGCGACCTTGAATTTTTACTTTCCAAGAAAGAAGTTTCACTGAAAAATTATTTCTTCATTTTTTATTGTTTTAATTCATTTTATTTTTCAGTGCAAGTCTAAAACCCTCGATGGTGGGTTATGCGGGTACAAAAGACCGCAGGGCCAAAACATCACAATGGTTCAGTTTACGTAAAGTTGACCCACGGAAGATAGCCGCAGCATGCAAGGGGTTACCTGATATTAAAGTGGGCAATTATACATTTAGTAATGCGCATTTGAAACTCGGAATGTTGCAGGGGAATAGGTAATTATTTAATTTTATGATGAACTAGCTTCCGCCCACGACTTTGTACGTGCATCCCCGTTTTTCCCCGTTCCCGCAAGAATTTCGGGAAATCCTTTCTTAGCGGATGCCTACGTCCTAACATCTACCTGCATGCCAAATTTCAGCCCGATACGTCCAGTGGTTTGGGCTGTGCGTTGATAGATCACTATATCAGTCACCTTTGAGTTTTATATATATATAGATTCTTAAATTTTTTTCTTAAATCACAACTTTAAGCAGAAGAGCGATAATAATGTGTTAAATTGTGTGGAATGAAACACAATAATACATACATTGGTACATATACGTATCTTAATAAAATATAAGTTACATCTCATGTTCGTAACAAATCTTCTCCAAAACGACTTGACCGATTTTGTACTTTTATCTACACTAATATTATAAAGAGGAAAACTTTGTTTGTTTGATTGTAATGAATAGGCTCATAAACTACTGGACCGATTTTGAAAATTCTTTCACCATTCGTTTATCTAGGATAGGTTTTATCCCGGAAATTCCACGGGAACGGGAACTATGCGAGTTTTTCTTTGGAACCGCGGGCGGAGCCGCCGGCGGAAAGCTAGTTTTGTATATTTGGAAGAAATATTTACAGAAACCACACGTTAACGTGAAGTACATTCAATAGAAGTCGCGGCGAAAGCGAGTATTAAGATAAATTATCAAAGGGTTTGTATGTTAGTCTTTTTTTCATGTTGCAATTCGCAATGGAGTGATTTTATGGTATGATATTTGTGTCTAGCGATAGTTAGGAGGCTAGTGTGATATAATCTACTCTTCACTTCGATAAAACATCAGTTAATTAAAACAGTATTAATCTATACTTAATATTATAAAGCTGAAGAGTTTGTTAATTTGAATTCGCTAATCTCAGGAACTACTGATCCGATTTGAAAAATTCTTTCGGTGTTAGATAGCCCATTCATCGAGGAAAGCTATAGGCTTATATATCATCACGCTAAGACCAACAGGAGCGTAGCCACGCGGGTAAAACCGCGGAGCGCAACTAGTATTAACATAAAAATTATACTTATACTAGCGGTCCACCCCGGCTTCGCCCGTGGTACATATTTACGTTTTCTCTACATAAGAACCATCCTCGTACTTCAAGGAATATAACAAAAAAAGAATTATCGAAATCGGTTCACCCGTTCACACGTGATGCCGTGACAACGCGAAATAGGTTTCATTTTTATTTTTTATATATATACTAGCGGTCCGCCCGTGCTTCGCACGGGCTTCGCCCGTGGTACCTACATGTTTAAACTATCCTATCTCTCAAGTTGGATCGAACTGCACATGGTGTGCGAATTTTATTATAATCGGTTAAGTGCATAGAAATCTAAATAACAAGACACTAGAAGTCGTAAGCGCGCGTGACCTTGTCGCCACTCAGGTGACTTTCACATCACCAGCTGTGCCACCAGTGTGTTCGTCACAGTTCAGTTGCTCTGGAGACGTATGTGTGTAAACATGGTGTGTTTCAGCATTTCCCATTGCGGAAATTCTTCCACAAGTTGTAATTATACTAATAAAGGAATAATATTTCATCGGTAAATATTTTTTTTTAGAAATAATGCCGTTTTTCCTTAAAATTATAGAATATTTACAAGTATTACGAGTGTCACCATAGTAATCGAAATAACAATGAATGACACAGTCGAGCATTCTTATTATCACGTTTAACACAAATTTCAACCTTATTGGAGCAAAAAGAAACAAAACGTCTCATATACTTAGGGATGTTATTCTAAAATAAACCGTAAATTCGTGCGTTAGGATACATATTAAAAAGCTTAATTTAATATTTAAGTTAGTTTTCACTAAAATCAAGCTGTCCAATAAAAGGCATAGTTTACTTGTGTGTACTGTTTAGCTATCGGTTTAAATGTGTTGATTTTGGCGACAGCGGTTTTCATACGAATTATGACATTATAGCACTTCTATGTGTCTTGTTATTTAGATTTCTATGGTTAAGTGGTTTAGGAGTCCATTGAGGACAAACATTGTGACACGAGATTTATATACAGGGTGTCCCAAAAAGTAGTGATGAACGGAAGCTGGGAGGTAGAGGACCTAGAGGGCTATCCGAATCACCCCCATGTATGTCATGCGATTTTTCGTATTTTCGGAGTTATGACGTTTTTTTCAATTTTTCACCTATCGCCGAGTACGATGATATTTTCACTCATGGTGACGTCAATTGTTGCGCTAGATGCTTGATTTTTTTTTGTTTGCTAAGCTGAAAGATAGGCCAATTCAGTATGGTAACATTTACTATCGTTAGATCTTCGAATGGAATAAAAAAAAGAATTAAATGCCAAGAAAGATAAAATTACCCAGTATGTTCACCACTTCAAGGGCCCGTAAAAAAATAAAATCACATAAAAAAAACGTGCCCGGGTGACGTATCTATACTTTTAAAAAATCATTGCAAGCGTTCCGACAGCTACATGATATTTCATAGCGTTACATCTGTGCTTATGGCCTTTCACGATACTTCTGAATGAATTTATTTATTTATTTATTAGACACACCAATAATGACTCAATTAATACAATTTACAGAAATACATTAATAATTATTTCATAAACTGAATTGGCCATAAAGCAGGCGTATACAACAATTATAAAAAAAAAATGTCTTAAAATTTTTCAGTTTTAAAAGTCTAAAAATACATAATCAAATTTATCATCCATTGACGAAAAAAATGAATATAAAACATAAAATTCATCACATAATTAAAAATTTATCAAGAATACATAAAATTAATACTACAATGATAACATGATTAAAATTTTGAAATTTTAAACATCCATGAAATAAAAAATTTATAAAATTCAATTAAAACATGGCTAAAACACATTAAAATACAATACAAATTAATAAAAACACATAAATCGCATAAAATAAAAATGTCAAATACATCAAAAATACAACACAGTCACTGAATAAAATTTACTATTTTATTTTTAAAACTATAAAAATTATCGTGAAAGATGTCAATGTCAACGTTATTACTATCGGTCAATTAAGGAAAGCTGGCATGTTCACAGTACTCACACTTATGCAATTTCACTTACAGTATGTTCAAAAATAAATGCGACTCTAGTTTCATTTTAGACTTGAATTGTAAAATGGGTGCGTTGTAGATAAATATATGCAAATATAATTATGAAAGCTCTCATAATTTACCTGTAAAATTATAATTTAAAAGTAAATCAATTGATGAAGTTAATTATTTATTCTAATAATAATCAATTGGATAAAAGTATTAATAATCATTCAATTATCAAATAATAATTAAATTTCAGGTCATAAAAACAATACAAATAACACGTGCGCTCACTCCCAACACACGGATGGTTGTTTTGATAATGATTTAAATAACGGACGTCTTCTGCAGTTGCGGAGCAGTCTTGTCCTGACTTTGGTCGAGTAAAGATATCTAAGAAATATTATATTTTTAGTAAGTACGTAATACCTACCAATACGCGCTAACAAATATGTGTTACATGTTTATTGTATAATTTTCACATTATTGGTTTTAAACTCAAACTCAAACATTTATACAATTAGACTTCTTCTAGAAGCACTTTTGAATCGTCATAACAGTTTAACAGTTTTAACATTTACCACCAATTCAGAAAGCAGTATCTATAGAGAAGAAGAAGAATCTATTTAATCATAATCGTAATCTTCTACTTCACTGAAACTTTCATCGCTCGAAGAACTCGCCGTCGGAATTTCTTAATGTTATTATAAATGAGTCAGTGTAATTATCTACTTTTGGTTCTAATTGAATATATTTTTCCTCATGTTCTCGCGTCTTTCTCCAAACGTCACTAAACATATCCAGACTAATAGCATTTGCTTCCTTTCTAAATAATTCTTCCACAATTTTCAAGTTAAAGTTCACATTTTGTGATGCTACTTTCCCTTTAATTATGCCCCATAGTAACTCTATTGGGTTGAGTTCTGGATGGTATGGTGGAAGGCGCAATACACTATGTCCTGTATCTTTGAGGATTGCATCAAGTAAAAATTGTGTATAGTTTGGCTTATTTTTTTTAATAATGTGATAACTCTGATTATTAATTAGTAATTTGATTTTTGAAAAAAAAAATGCCGATTTTAGTCAAAATTTATATTTTTATAACAAGATCCTTATCATCCAAATTTCCACCAGCCATTTACTAAAATCGCCATGCCATACTTTTCGGACGATTCCAAACCGCTTCCAAATTCCAATTCCGATTCCGATTCCAAACCGCACTACCGCCTACATCTTTTTTAAGGGCTATCGGTAAATTCTAAAATTTTTGTGTTACAAATCGTTGGACTTTCGCTATTTATCCGACGAGTGTGACTAACGCCCACGCGACTAGTCCGCCGGTACCAGCGTTCTGACCATCATTTCTCTTTTTGTCATTGCGTACTAAGACCCCTCTAGACCGCCATCCTGTTACAAATGACCCGAAATTTTGTGTCAGTATCTCCCGGCCTAACATGTGCAATGTGTAAATGTGTTGACGTTCCAGCTCTTCTTAATGGGCCTTTATGTTGTAAGCTATTTCTTTTATTGGTAACACTATTGTACGTTTTCATTAACCTATTAAATGGACTATTCTTTTTTAAATTAGTACGAGATAGACTTGGGCAGAAAGTACTAGAAACACCGTAACGTGGAATAGAGCGTGGAACTGACAAATTCAAATACATAATTAGGTTAGAGCTAAGGTTCCCATGAATAATTTTATGCAATGTAAATTTTCCAAAGAGTTTAATTTAAAGTGATCCAGTCTATCTTTATAAGCTGCCCTATACGAGATACGGTGATCCTTAAAAGCTAAGTACTTTGTGAAAGCTTTCTGTAGGCGTTCAATGCGGCCTATATGAATTTGATAATGCGGATTCCAAATCGTACTAGCATATTCTAATAGACTACGAACTAGGGCACTAAATAGGCAAATTATCGTACTTGCTTTTCTGAAATCTTTTGTATTCCGTTTTATAAAACCTAACATCTGCCAAGCTTTAGAACATATATGATCAATATGGTTTGAAAAGTTTAGTTTTTTGTCAAATAAAATACCTAGATCACGAACTACTGACACTTCTTTAACAGGTTTATGATTAATCGTGTAAGCTGATTTAAAAGAATTCTTTTTTCTAGAAAATTTTATGTGAAGGCACTTGTCAGCGTTAATCTCCATTTTATTATTCTTACACCAGACTTGAATAGCATTTATATCATGCTGCAGAAGATATGCGTCATCAGAATTGTTCACACTACGATAAAGTTTTAGGTCATCGGCAAAGATTGAGCAATTACTATAACTAATGCAGTTAGAAATGTCGTTGATAAAGATTAGGAAAAGAGTCGGGCCTAGGTGTGACCCTTGGGGAACCCCTGACGTCGCAATATATTCACGAGACCTGAATCCACCCATGGTCACCCTTTGAACACTATGGCGAAGATAAGAATGAAACCATTGGATAAGAGTTCCGTGGAAGCTATAATTCTTCAATTTTACCAACAGTGTTGTATGGTCGACTTTGTCAAATGCACTGCTGAAGTCTGTGTATATGGCATCCGTTTCAGAGCCTCTGTCTAAGCATTCGCTGATATATGTTGAATAGTGCAGTAAATTTGACACTGTCGACCGATTTTTGCAAAATCCATGCTGAAAATCATTGATAAGGTTGCTAAAGTATGGAGTAACGGCGGATAGTACCAAGCGTTCAAATATTTTTGAGAAAGTGTTTAGTAGAGAAACCGGACGGTAATTCTTGACATCATCTTTATCGCCTTTCTTGTAAATAGGGACGATATTTGCTGTCTTCCACGCGGTTGGAAAAATCGAAGACTCTAGGGATTTCTGAAATATGATTTTGAGCGGAAAGGAAAGATTATGGCTGGTTTTAATAATAAAAAATGGCGGGATTCCATCTGGTCCTGCGCCCTTACTAGGATCGAGGGAACGGAGCAATTTTAGAATATGGCTCTCAATTACCTCGATATCGTATATGGAGAATTGTGAATATAAATCATTATCCGCGGTTAATACCTGCTGGTCACTACATGAAAATATTGAATTAAAATGAGAAGCAAAAAGCTCGGAAATGCCAGGTCCAGTATCGGAAGACAAATTACCTAATTTCATTCTTGAGGGAAAAGTCGACGAACAACCTCTACGACTTTTAATGAACGTCCAGAATTTTTTAGGATGATGCTTTATTGAAGCTTCTATACTAGTTATATAATCTTTATATTGAGATTTAATTAATTTATTAATTCTTTTACTCAGGATGCTGACTTCTAGATTGTCCCTAGGATTTTTATAGATTTTAAACCTTTTACGGAGTTTTTCTTTTTCAGAGATTAGCTTTATTAGATCCTTTCTATACCAAATAGGATATTTTCGGCTTTTTGTTTTGTGGCTGGGAACGTGAAGATTAATTACATCATTGATCAAACTATAAAACTTTGAAACCATAACATTGACATCTTTACACGAAACCAATTCCTGTTCCCAGTTTATCTTTGACAGCTTGGAGTTAATCAAACAATAATCAGATTTAAAAAATTTACGACTTGGATATGGTTTGTTTATTAAATATTTAGATTTCGATAATGCTACATTAATTTTAATTGCCGGATGATGAGGGTCTAATCTAGCTAAGGGAACAGAAACCTTTGATACTTCAATCTGACAATTTCGGCCAAAAACTAAATCTAAAATTCGCTGGTTATGATTTTTAACATTATTAAATTGGAGTAAATCATTTTGAGACATGAAATCGACTAGAGACAAGCCAGATGAAGTATCATAGTTGCACGGGCGTAAATACATATCTGATTCCACCGTCCAGTCAATAAATCCCATATTAAAATCACCTATAACTATTGATTCACATGGATGCGATTGTATAGCATTACTTATATTTTCCAAAATACCATCTACTACATATGAACACACTGGAGGAGGTAAGTAAACAGCACATAGTAAGATATCCCTAGTTTTGCCCTCCGATATGCATTTCAATGAAACCCATAAATCTTCATATATACTTTCAAGGTGACGCATGCGAACAGATTGAATTTCTTTAGATATAGCTATAATAACACCACCACCTCTCGTCTTTATAGATGCCGTAGATTGCCGGTCTCTTCTCTATAAATTCGTATAATTTTCATTTAAAATCTCGTTATCAAATACTGAACAATCCAACCAAGTTTCCGTACCAATAATTATGTCGTATTCGGTTTGCAGTGACATTAACCTTATACCATCTAGTTTAGTTTTCATACCTCGAAAATTTTGATAATATATATTGAATGGTAAAATATTAAATATCGGACTTTTTCCTAGGGCAATGATACTATATTTTGTTAAGAGATTCGAAGTTCTTAATTTGTATGGGTTGAGATCGCTCATCCTTCCGGGTCAAAATTCTCCCGTTTCTTACCCAGACAAATTTTATACCTTTTTCCTTTGCAACGAGGCGTGTTTTAGCATGAAGGGACTTATAATATGGTGATAAATGTTCCGACACATAGATAGGAGTCTTATTTCCACCATAACCCAACAAACTAGAATTAATACGATCGTTTTGTGTGTTTTTATTAAACTTTGAAACAGCTGATATTATTCCATCTCGAACGTGTGTACTACGGAGCTTAAAAATAATAGATCTCGGTCTTTTATTAGAATTGTCGAATTCATATACCTACTTGAGTTTGGACATTATAAATAAGCATATTATAGTTTAGTAAAATATGACCATCACGTAATATAACTCTCTGCTACGCACAACTGTAAGCCAAATGTCACTTATTGAAAATCTGTGCCTGTCGCGAGCGCAGTCGCGAGCGACAGGCACAGATTTTCACACAGAGATTTTCACACAGAGATTTTCACACAGAGATTTTCACACAGAGATTTTCACACAGAGATTTTCACACAGAGATTTTCACACAGAGATTTTCACACAGAGATTTTCACACAGAGATTTTCACACAGAGATTTTCACACAGAGATTTTCACACAGAGATTTTCACACAGAGATTTTCAAACAGATTTTCACACAGAGATTTTCACACAGAGATTTTCACACAGAGATTTTCACACAGAGATTTTCACACAGAGATTTTCACACAGAGATTTTCATACAGAGATTTTCACACAGAGATTTTCACACAGAGATTTTCACACGGAGATTTTCTCACATAGATTTTCACACCGAGATTTAAACAGATTTTCACACCGAAATTTTTACACAGATTTTCACACAGATTTTCACACAGAGATTTTCACACAGAGATTTTCACACAGAGATTTTCACACAGAGATTTTCACACGGAGATTTTCACACAGAGAATTTCACACCGAGATTTAAACAGAGATTTTCACACAGAGATTTTCACACAGAGATTTTCACACAGAGATTTTCACACAGAGATTTTCACACAGAGATTTTCACACAGATTTTCACACAGAGATTTTCACACAGAGATTTTCACAGAGATTTTCACACAGATTTACACACAGAGATTTTCACACAGAGATATTTACACAGAGATTTTCACACAGAGATTTTCACACCGAGATTTTCACACCGAGATTTTCACACAGAGATTTTCACACAGACATTTTCACACAGACATTTTCACACAGAGATTTTCACACAGAGATTTTCACACAGAGATTTTCACACAGAGATTTTCACACAGATTTTCACACAGAGATTTTCACACAGAGATTTTCACACAGAGATTTTCACACAGAGATTTTCACACAGAGATTTTCACACAGATTTTCACACAGAGATTTTCACACAGAGATTTTCACACAGAGATTTTCACACAGATTTACACACAGAGATTTTCACACAGAGATATTCACACAGATTTTCACACAGAGATTTTCACACCGAGATTTTCACACAGAGATTTTCACACAGAGATTTTCACACAGAGATTTTCACACAGAGATTTCCACAGAGATTTTCACACAGAGATTGTCACACAGAGATTTTCACACAGAGATTTTCACACAGAGATATTCACACAGATTTTCACACCGAGATTTTCACACAGAGATTTTCACACAGAGATTTTCACACAGAGATTTTCACACAGAGATTTTCACACAGAGATTTTCACACAGAGATTTCCACACAGAGATTTTCACACAGAGATTGTCACACAGAGATTTTCACACAGAGATTTTCACACAGAGATTTTCACACAGAGATATTCACACAGAGATATTCACACAGAGATTTTCACACAGAGATATTCACACAGATTTTCACACCGAGATTTTCACACAGATATTTTCACACGGAGATTGTCACACAGAGATTTTCACACAGAGATTTTCACACAGATTTTCACACAGAGATTTTCACACAGAGATTTTCACACAGAGATTTTCACACAGAGATTTTCACACAGAGATTTTCACACAGAGATTTTCACACAGAGATTTTCACACAGATTTTCACACAGAGATTTTCACACCGAGATTTTCACACAGAGATTTTCACACAGAGATTTTCACACAGAGATTTTCACACAGAGATTTCCACACAGATTTTCACACAGAGATTGTCACACAGAGATTTTCACACAGAGATTTTCACACAGAGATATTCACACAGATTTTCACACAGAGATTTTCACACAGAGATTTTCACACAGAGATTTTCACACAGAGATTTCCACACAGATTTTCACACAGAGATTGTCACACAGATATTTTCACACAGAGATTTTCACACAGAGATATTCACACAGATTTTCACACCGAGATTTTCACACAGAGATTTTCACACAGAGATTTTCACACAGAGATTTTCACACAGAGATTTTCACACAGAGATTTCCACACAGAGATTTCCACACAGAGATTGTCACACAGAGATTTTCACACAGAGATTTTCACACAGAGATTTTCACACAGAGATATTCACACAGAGATATTCACACAGAGATTTTCACACAGAGATATTCACACAGATTTTCACACCGAGATTTTCACACAGATATTTTCACACGGAGATTGTCACACAGAGATTTTCACACAGAGATTTTCACACCAAGATTTTCACACAAAGATTTTCACACAGACATTTTCACACAGAGATTTTCACACAGATTTTCACACAGAGATTTTCACACAGACATTTTCACACAGACATTTTCACACAGAGATTTTCACACCGAGATTTAAACAGAGATTTTCACACAGATTTTCACACCGAGATTTAAACAGATTTTCACACCGAGATTTTCACACAGATTTTCACACAGATTTTCACACAGAGTTTTTCACACAGAGATTTTCACACAGAGATTTTCACACAGAGATTTTCACACGGAGATTTTCACACAGAGAATTTCACATCGAGATTTAAACAGAGATTTTCACACCAAGATTTTCACACAAAGATTTTCACACAGACATTTTCACACAGAGATTTTCACACAGAGATTTTCACACAGAGATTTTCACACAGACATTTTCACACAGACATTTTCACACAGAGATTTTCACACCGAGATTTTCACACAGATTTTCACACGGAGATTTTCACACAGAGATTTTCACACAGAGATTTTCACACAGAGATTTTCACACAGAGATTTTCACACAGAGATTTTCACACAGAGATTTTCACACAGAGATTTTCACACAGAGATTTTCACACAGAGATTTTCACACAGATTTTCACACAGAGATTTTCACACAGAGATTTTCACACAGAGATTTTCACACAGAGATATTCACACAGAGATTTTCACACAGAGATTTTCACACCGAGATTTTCACACAGAGATTTTCACACAGAGATTTTCACACAGAGATTTTCACACAGAGATTTTCACACGGAGATTTTCACACAGAGATTTTCACACAGAGATTTTCACACAGAGATTTTCACACAGAGATTTTCACACAGAGATATTCACACAGATTTTCACACCGAGATTTTCACACAGATATTTTCACACGGAGATTGTCACACAGAGATTTTCACACAGAGATTTTCACACAGAGATTTTCACACAGAGTTTTTCACACAGACATTTTCACACAGACATTTTCACACAGAGATTTTCACACCGAGATTTAAACAGAGATTTTCACACATAGATTTTCACACCGAGATTTAAACAGATTTTCACACAGAGATTTTCACACAGAGATTTTCACACAGAGATTTTCACACAGACATTTTCACACAGAGATTTTCACACAGAGATTTTCACACCAAGATTTTCACATAAAGATTTTCACACAGACATTTTCACACAGAGATTTTCACACAGAGATTTTCACACAGAGATTTTCACACAGACATTTTCACACAGACATTTTCACACAGAGATTTGCACACCGAGATTTAAACAGAGATTTTCACACATAGATTTTCACACCGAGATTTAAACAGATTTTCACACAGAGATTTTCACACAGAGATTTTCACACAGAGATTTTCACACAGAGATTTTCACACGGAGATTTTCACACAGAGAATTTCACACCGAGATTTAAACAGAGATTTTCACACAGATTTTCACACAGAGATTTTCACACAGAGATTTTCACACAGAGATTTTCACACAGAGATTTTCACACAGAGATTTTCACACAGAGATTTTCACACAGAGATTTTCACACAGAAATTTTCACACGGAGATTTTCACACAGAGATTTTCACACAGATATTTTCACACAGAGATTTTCCCACAGATATTTTCACACGGAGATTGTCACACGGAGATTTTCACACGGAGATCTTCACACGGAGATTTTCACATAGAGATTTTCACACAGAGATTTTCACACGGATATTTTCACACCGAGATTTTCACACAGAGATTTTCACACGGAGATTTTCATGCAGGTTTGCTAAGCTGAAAGATAGGCCAATTCAGTATGGTAACATTTACTATCGTTAGATCTTCGAATGGAATAAAAAAAATAATTAAATGCCAAGAAAGATAAACTTACCCAGTGGTGAACATCACCACTTCAAGGGCCCGTAAAAAAATAAAATCACACAAAAAAAGTTTTCCGTTTGTTGAACGAAATAACCCGAAAATTCATAGTAGCAGAAGAAACCATTAAAAATGATAAAAGGGCATTCAGACATTTAAAAGACAACTTTTTACGGTGATGTCGCACTTGCACAGAGCAACAGCAGGGTCATTTTAAAAATTTCTGGTAATTAAACACCTTGTTATTGGTTTTAATTTGTTTTTATTGATCATCATGTTAATTCAATTTTTGCACTTACCACATTTAGATTTAAATTTTTCGATTGAAGCCTTCTGAATAATAAAATGAAATTTTCAGGGTAGCTATACCTGATAGATAGAGCAAGTTTTTAAAAGCCAAACGGAAAACTTTTTTTATGTGATTTTATTTTTTTACGGGCCCTTGAAGTGGTGAACATACTGGGTAATTTTATCTTTCTTGGCATTTAGTTCTGTTTTTATTCCATTCGAAGATCTAACGATGGTAAATGTTACCATACTGAATTGGCCTATCTTTCAGCTTAGCAAACAAAAAAAAATCAAGCATCTAGCGCAATAATTGACGTCACCATGAGTGAAAATATCATCGTACTCGGTGATAGGTGAAAAGTTGAAAAAAACGTCATAACTCCGAAAATACGAAAAATCGCATAACATACATGGGGGTGATTCGGATAGCCCTCTAGGTCCTCTACCTCCCAGCTTCCGTTCATCACAACTTTTTGGGACACCCTGTATATTAAAGACTAGCGGTCCGCCCCGGCTTCGCCCGTGGTACATATTTCGCAATAAAAGGTAGCCTATGTTCTTTCTCAGGGTCTAAAGATTATCTGTGCCAAATTTCATCAAAATCGGCTGAGAGGTTTATGCGTGAAAACCATACATACATACATACATAATTACAAACTTTTCCTCTTTATAATATTAGTATAGACTAGCTTCCGCCCGCGACTCCGTCCGCGCGGATGTCGGTCTTCGCGTGGATGGTTTATTTCTCCATTTTGAGTAACTCTGACATATTATAAATATCTATTGGACCCAAATACTGCTAGGCCTATAATAATACGCAACGTGTTCGCGGTTCTACAGAACAACGTCTATGGATAAAACTGAAAAATTAAGATTAATTTTTTTTCTACGTATTTTTCCAGGATAAAAAGTATCCTATTTTACGCCCAGGATAATAAGGTATAATTATACCAAGTTTCATCGAAATCGAACCAGTAGTTTTCACGTGATGTCTTCACATACAGACAGACAGACAAAAATTTTTTAATCACATATTTGGGTTTGGTATCGATAAAGTAACACCCCCTGCTATTTATTTTTTCAATATTTTCAATGTACAGAAATGACCCTTCTACAGATTTATTATATGTATAGATATATAGGATAAGATAAGAATATATAATAATATATAATACGCGGGCAGACTGAAAATCAGCCCCGTTCGGGTGTTAGCCCACAGCATGGCTGAGTTTGTTCCGATTACCTAATACGTGTTTACTTTTTAAGTTAAGAAAGTCTAAGTTTTTGTTGGCAATAAAGCTCTTTTTCTTACTTTTCTTTCTTTCTTTCTTTCAATAAGTAGTTCTAAATTTAAAACTTATATAAAAAATGTACTAGTTCAGAGAGCGTACTACAGTATTCAGGAATATATGGACAATAAAAACCCATGGAGGGTTGTCGTGTAAAATCCACAGGACAGTTCTTTGGCATGTTATTATAATATATGATGTTACATATGTATTTTGTAAAATTGTAAAACTGACATGATTTAAAAGAGCAACTATGGAGTTTCTTGCCGGTTCTTCTCCGTAGATACTGCTTTCCGAATCGGTGGTAAATTTTAAAATATGTAATGACGTTTCAAAAGTGCTTCTATAAGAAGTCTAATTGAATAAATAAATGTTTGAGTTTGAGTTTTGAGTTTGTTGGCAATAAAGCTTTTTTTCTTACTTTTCTTTCTTTCTTTCAATAAGATATTACTAAAAACATTCCAGGTTCCGTATATGTCTCCGCAATGTGACAGAATCAGACGAGACAATACACAAAGCATGCAAACAGTTACAAGACAATGGCTTCATCAATTACTACGGATTGCAACGATTTGGTTCAAGATCTACTGTTCCCACAAATGTGGTCGGCTTACATTTACTGAAAGGAAATTTCGAAGAGGTTAGTTTTTTTAAACTTCTTTATCGGGGTTGGAAAAAATTGTAACATTTTTTCGTTACGCGTGACATTTTTCCGTTACGCGCCATCTTTTTCTTATCTCCACGCGTGATTCGACGTATTTGTGTAAAGTTGCGTATAGTAAATTATTTTTTGAAAAATAAGGTCATAAAGAAGTTTCACTTCTTACGTGTGTACAGTACACGCACACATTTTTTTCCCATATATTGATACAAATAAATAAATAAATTTATTTGCATAATATATGAATTATGTTTCACACAGCCGGAGGCCCCAAAAAAATCGAATTTACTTATAAAAATACTTTAATTATAATAATTACAATATGTCTTGCACGATGCAAGTGCTAAAAATTTAAGATTTTATTGAATTTTATTATATGTATAGATTATATATGTTTAAAATAATATATTTGTTCTATACTCAAACATGCTCTCGAGGCCCAAAAAAGGTATTTACCCCTAATTAGGTGTACTAATGAAGGCTCACATATGAGGCGTACATATTTAAAGCGCTCGGCGTATTCGTCTGGTGATATCGGTAGGAAGTTGTACATTGCGTTACACACTATATTAAATACTAGCTTTCCGCCCGCGGCTTCGCCCGCGTTTTCAAAGAAAAACCCGTTCCCGTGGGATTTCCGGGATAAAACCTATCCTATGTTTTAATCCAAGTTACCCTCTATATGTGTGCTTAATTTCATTGTAATCGGTTCAGTAGTATTTGCGTGAAAGAGTAACAAACATCCATACATACAAACTTTCGCCTTTGTAATAGTATTAGGATTAGGATTCAGTGTAGCGGTGTGTAGGGAGATGAATTAAAGATTTCAGTCAATAGAAATTATATATTCCTCTAAATTACACAAAAATATATTACTTTAATTTACTAACTACTAGACGTGGGTCGGTGGCGCGAGTTACGGGACAACTGGGGGCGACGCTATGTGAATGTGCGACGTTACCTAAAAATTATTGAACAGTTTCTTAAGTCTTATATGAAATGTTTATAATGCTTTGAATTCCACAACCGGGTCGCTTATTAAAACAGAGCGTTTTTTGTTATTGACGATTTCGATCTATCGCTTCTTTTCAAGCGCGCACTTGTCAATCTGAGTCTGTTTTGCTCATACAATTCCTCATTTAAACACTTTCCCCTCGAGGTACGAACACTAGTTGGAACACTTTTTCGAGGCCTCACATTAGAACCGACACTCTCTCACATTTGTTTTAGTTACAGTAAGTGCACGGTTTACGTATTACTTCGATAGTGGACTGTATATAGGTCGCGCTAAATGCTGCTAATAATGCTATGACATGGCTAATAATTATATACGATTTATGCGGATTCGAGCGGATAGAATAGCACTCGGGCGCTGCTATGAATGAACTGCGCTTTACGGCCGGCTCGGCTGTCGTACGTTAATATCGTTGATGCAAAATACGCTATTGCTCAATAATATGTAACTATAGATTATAAGTTACAAATGGTTAAACAATATTATATTTGTTCGATACTCGAACATGCTTCCGAGGCCCACAAAAGATATATATCAAATTCTTATAAAAGTCTTATATTATGAAATGTTTGTATTGCTTAAATTTGCTTATAATTCCACCACCGAGTCACTTAATATAACAGAGCGTTTATTAGTTAGTGGCGATGTCGACCTATCGCTTTTTTTAAAACGCGCACTTGCCCATCGTTTAAGTCTATTTTGTTCACATGCTTCTTCACTTATACACTCTCCCCGCTCGGGTAAGGGAGACGCACGACCACTAGTTGTAACACTTTTTTGAGGCACGCACACACTAGAACCGACACATTACAGCATGTTTAGCCGTTAATTACATTTCCCACAGCCGGAGGCCCCAAAAGAAAACCAGATTTACTTTAAAACTACATTTAATAATTAAAATGAAACTTTACAACCACGTCTGCTCGGTGCAGACCGGAGTTAAGGAATCATTATACAATATTAATAATTATTATAAGGAAATCTTAAAACTAACACAGCGAAACTTCGCTCGCATTCCGTTCCCATGCGAACGGCGTAGTCAGCAGTTTTTTGTTAAGGCCGGGACGTAACGCGTTATTCAAAAACAGCATGCAAATTTTTACTCATTACAAAGAATATTTGTCAATTTATTAATAGTACATAAATCAATGATTCCAATTAAATTATGAATAGTCTGTTGGGCTGCTGGGACGCTCTGTTGTTAAGTTGCTCTACTTCTTCGCCACCAAACGAAGAATTTCTACTTGTTATTGCTGATAATTTTAGCTTTCCATACGATACCGCGTATTGATGTATGTAATATTGTGAAAAAGCTAAGGTATCCGTTTCATCGACAGCCTTTTTAATATTTTTGATTTGCTCCCCAAGAGTTTTTTATTAATGTATCAATTTCATTGTCGTTATCTGAGTAATTTGTGATAGGCAGAGATGAGCTAATGTCTATGGGATTTCATTTAGTTTCTTATATCTCCGGCTTAGATTTTTTTTTGTTTTTTCAATTAATACAATCTGTCTCCTTGGGGGACATTCAGCAGTATGCTGGTTGGTGCTAATGCTGGCGTGCTCGGCATGTGATCCGTGTCACATTCTTATTGTTACAATAGTAACTGCGATATATAATACATATTTACTGCGATTGTATGAGGTCTTGAGGTATTTTACGCTTTAAGCGTCGCGCATTGTTACGATTTGTCATAAGTGACCGGGCCAGTGACTTTTGGTATTGTTCTATGCGCTCTTTGTATGTTTTAGTAGAGCGTACTTGTTTTATGGTGGGCATACATAGGTCGCGATGTAATAGTTCGTTAGGTACGAACCAGCGTGCATTGGTTTTCATGCGGAGTGTTTTATTTTGAAACCTTTGTATGATCTCGATGTTTGAATGTGAGGCAGTTCCCCACAGTTTGATAATATATATGTAAAAATATGTCCAGATGGGCTTGAGTATGGCTTTGTATAAAAGTATTTTATTTTCAAGGGACAGCTGCGACTTTCGTCCAATGAGCCAGATAAGATTTCGCGTTTTTATGCCAAGATACGGCCTAAGGGGAAAATGTAATATATTGTGCTATTTTTCGAGGGAGATCTGGTGGATATAGTGTCATCCATCTCATATGTAAGAAATCACATATATGATTTTGGATCAGAATCAAGTTTTTATTTATCTGTTTCAATATGAATTCAATTTCAAATCTAAATTGGGAATATATAAGATCAGATCTTAAATTGGATGAAAATTCAAATATGTCTGTAGATCTTTTATATCTTCCAGTAAGGCCCTGTTGGAAACTCTCAATATCTATGTATTGTTTCCAAATAAACGATTTTTATTTTTTATTTATTTTTATTACAAGTCTGGCCTTGCTGATTTGGCGCGACTGTTTATCATTATCACACAGAATGCGTATGTATGTGATATTGCACTGAAAATGTAATTATGTAGATAAGTCGTGCAATTGGATTCAGGTACTTTCACAGTTGTTTTTATTGTAATGACATTGAATATTTTATATTTCGCATTGGTCGAAAAGTTTATTATGGGACCGTACTGGCAAGATTAATTAGAATCTTGGTTTTGCTCGAAGTTCGGCCAAGCTTAATGTGATTTAAGCGTCTTTCTTTATATTTATCGAAACATACTCCTCTATTGGTTTTATGCTGATCATTTTGATTTTAATTTGCTTAGGTATAGATATCAATCTGTATAGATCGAAATTATCTCGGCTAATCAAAGGTATGACTATTTCAAATATAAAATAGTTTTCAGTGATTCTCGCTTTTACTTTTATTAATTTATAAATGTTACATAGATCTGTGTGAATATTTTCTATGGGTAACGTGACGACTTCGGATATTTGGCTTGATATAATTTGAAGCTCTTCGCACAATTGTTTCGGTGATAATAAATACATTAATCTGGCCATGATACATTTCGGCGGTTGTATCTAATAAAGTATCGTGGATTCTTCTTAAATTTTGAATTAAATTGTTGCAACTTATCGCTGATAAGGTAACCGGGAGAGGAGCCGTTGGTTATGTAGGATTCTTACCGACTAAAACCCCACCGTGTTCCAATTCAATTTGTTTTCTTCTTTTTTTCGTGTTGCTCTTGACAGAGTGGTCGTGGCCATCATATGGTCCGTAACTAACTAAAAATACAAGGCATTATATACATAAAATATTGCTAACATTCGTTTTGTGCCCATGTCAGCAATATTGGACAGTGTAACAGTTCGAACCAAAGAGAAGTGGTGGAATAACCCTTATGTTCCTCATCAGATAATCCACAAATAGTGCATTGCAATGCTATTTCAAGGTCGTCAATTCTTTCGCATTTTTTACATTCTTTATGTGCACAAATAACGATGCATCGATCGTTAAAATCGCTTAAATTTAGTTCGCGCTTTTGCATCTATTGTCGCTTCAGCCAGCCAGACTTTCTTGTTTCGGGTACTTTCCAAGTATCAGCAAATGTTCCACCGCGAATACCCAGTCGTCGTAGTTCTCATGACTTTTTAATTTCGTCAGGTTCATAAGCTGATGTGTTGCTGGGTAATGTATGATGTGTAGAGCGAGCCCTCCAGTGAGAATAACTACTCTTTCAAGTAGCAAATTTAAATTATGTCTTTTCTTTTAAAACGTATTTGATACATCTTTTTTGTCAATTGGCTAGCAAGTGTATTGGAATGCTTCTCCATTCTGGCAACGTATCCTTACTTCTTGCCAGTATAACTGCATCAGCAAATGTTGCAGTAGTGATGTTTTCAATACATGGTAAGTCTGCTGTGTAAAGTGTATACAGCACCGGTCCTAGCATTGAACCCTGTGGCACACCTGCTCTAATATTGCAAACAATTGATATTTTTCTACCTTCTTTGGAAACGACGTTCTGTTATGAGACTCTCTGGATAAGGCTTTTTTAAAAAAACGAATTAGCAAAGAAATGGCCAAGGAATGTAGAGTAATGCTGAACAAGCGAAAAGGATGTAGGGTGAGCATGTTAGCGTACAGAGTACGGACATAACAGTTGCTAAAATATGATTTTAGTAGTAAATAAAAACTGTTTAATAATTGGAACTTATTTTTGCACTACTAAAATGAAGTTTTTTTTATACAGTTATAGTCTTTGTGAAGGAAGGTGTATGAAGTATCTAGGCACTCAGTTCAGTAGGAAACAAGGTGGGGGAAAGGGGGGAAAGTACAGTTTTGGCGAAAGAAAGTTTCTGTTTTGTTGGTTAGAACAGTTTTTTGTCTGTATTTTCGCCAATTCTGCACCGATTTCCCAGAAACAAAAACCACGGGCTTTGTTTTGGAAAGGCGCTTCTGTTCGTGTATCACACTGCACTACACACTGAGTAAAAATATAAAGTCATCGCCCGGTTATCGAAATGTAAGAATTTCCAGCTGAGGGCGGATTTAGCCATATGTGTTGCTGACCAGATCTTCTTATTGATGGTCTTCTTAACGGCCTGGTACTTACTTTTATAGGCCGAGAAAGCACGCTCATATTCTTCATTTGATCCGTCCAGCTTGATGTCCAGTTCCCAGTGTAGCGAGTCGATAGCCGCCCAGTGGGATTGCGCCGTGCTCAGCAGATCCTCAAATTCCCATCGTTCATTTAATAAATCTAAATAAATGCTTCCCACTGTCCGATGGAAAGCCTTAAAATTGATTTGTTGTTTTCTCAACATGCCTACGGTCTTGCTTTCCGTAGTTGTTTGTTGATGATGAGCAGCCCTGCTGCCGCCCGGTTGTGGATTCTCTTGAGGGAATCCTTGCTTAGGGTCTGGTTTGTTAAGTTCGTACGTGGGAGGTTTAATGAGCGGAGATTGTGGTTTGTCCCACGTTTCAATATTTTTTTTAAATATAAAAAAAAACTTCGCTCGCCTCGTGCTCTTGTATGAAACTTCTTCTGTTTTGTTGTTTGTTTATGACTTATATTTGATATATTTTTCAAATTGTGTTTCGATTCACATATCTCTTATGTTCTAAATATATTTTGCACTAATGTTACTAGCTCGTTCTATTTCGGGATATTATCAGATTGAGTCAACCAGCATGTGCGGTTTACGTATTACTTCGACAGTGGACTGTATATAGGTCGCGCTAAACGCTGCTAATAATGATATGACATGGGGCAACTGGGAACACTTTAATTGCTGTTTATAATTATAAATGATTAACGCGGATTCGAGAGCACTCGGGCGCTGCTGTGAATAATTATCTCAATATTGCTAAAATCACTGTAATTAGTAATTAATTACAAGTAACAGTGTAATTATTAGTCTTTTTTCGCAATTTTTCGTCTGTCAAGTTCACCACGCTCTGTATTTAATCACCTTAAAAATTGGTTTTTTTACCTTTGTTTGACTTGCTGTTGGTTGGAGTTTGTTTGGTGTTGAGGAGTTGATACTTTCCTATAATAATCTTCAAATCAGAACGTCGCACAACTCGACAAAAAGTGTATAAACATTTCGAAGATACATTTTACCGAAAACCAACTGCGGGCAGTTCCATATTTTGGCGATATCTTCACCTGCATGCTGAGCCAAGGAATTCAAGTTTTATCATCAGTGTACCGAAGCCCTATACTGGTATGAATTTATTATTGATGGATGTTTAGAACTCAAATCTGTTTATGTTAAATGTCACCTGTCACAACACTGTTTGAATCTGTCAAGTTACTTTATAAACAATAAACGACGGTACAGATACAAGGCTTTTCGACAGCGTCATAGACATCTTTATCGAAGAGACGTCGTGTCATATTGTTGCATAATAATAGTGACTATAAGTTCAATACAAAAATGAGTAATAATAATATTTGGGGATGCTGTACGCCGCATCAGAAAAATAAAGATGCTTATATTATTTGTGTGAAATGTGACAAAAATTATCATTTTGCATGTATGGGTCTTGATGAAGCCTCGCTTAGTCCTGAAATGCGCTCCGTTTGGAGCTGTCCCGACTGTGTGCGGGCAATTCCAAGAGCATCAAATAATGATAATACCCCCCTGCGTAACGTTTCAACCGTCAGAGGCAATAAAAGGCAGGCTGTCAACTCTCCCCCGATGGTTAATGTGTCTCCTAATATTACACGCGAAGATGTTAAGGATGTCGTACAGGAGGTTTTAAAGGATACCTTAAATAATTTGTTCGCAAAAATGAATGATAACATTGTGAACGCAATTAATAATGAATTAAAACCTCTAAAGGATGAAATTACCGCTCTTAAGAATTCTATGATGTTTATTAGTGATCAATACGAAGATATTAAGAAGAATTATGATGCGTCTCAATTAAAAATTTCCGCACTTGAGAAAGAAAATGATGGTTTGGTTCATACAGTTTCTAGTCTTGAGCATCGCTGTAACCAAATTGAACAACAGCTTCGTCAGAATAATATAGAGATACAATGCATACCCGAAAATAAAAATGAGAACTTATTGTACATTATTAAAAACCTTGGTAATGTTGTTGGCTGCCCCTTAGATGATCAAAGTATTATTCATTGTACCCGTATCTCAAAGATTAACAAGACTAGTCCCCGTCCTAGATCTGTTATTGTTCAACTGTCATCTACAAGACTTCGTGATCAAGTCATAGCTGCGGTTCAAAATTATAATAAAAAGCATGATAAAAATAGAATAAACAGCGGCCTTATTGGGGTTTCAGGAGATCCATCAACTATATACGTTAATGAGCATTTATCACCATTTTATAAAGGGTTACACGCAGCAGCTCGACTAAGAGCCAGAGAAAAAGGATACAAGTTTGTCTGGTTACGAGGTGGACGTATTTTTATGAGGAAGAATGAGGAATCCCCATATATTCTAGTCCAGAACTTTAATGTTTTAGATAAGTTAGACTAAGAGCTAGTATATATATTTTTCTTTCTTTTCTTTTTTGATTGATGTATGTGGATTGTTTTCATTTAAATTTGGTACGCTAAATCTGTATTATCAAAATACTAGGGGCTTACGAACTAAAACGCACGAATTTTTCAGACAATTGGCATGCTCTAATTATGACTTAATTATACTTACAGAGACCTGGTTAAATGATAATATCAAAAGTAGTGAGCTTTTTGACGACCGTTATATTGTATATCGAAGGGATAGGTGCGATTCCAGTTTCTCATCAAAAAAGGATGGAGGTGGGGTACTTATTGCTGTTTCCTCAAAATTTTCATCGAGACGTAAGCCTGAATGGGAAACTCAGCTTGAGGATCTCTGGGTTATATTAGACTGGCCTTTATCACAATCTGTTCGTCATATTGCAATATGTGCCGTTTATTTGCCACCTCCGGTGGATCGTTCGAAACTGGAGCATTTCTTAGATAATTGTATTAGTCTACTTGAATTGTCGTATGGTCATTTAATACTTGGAGACTTTAATCTAGGTCATATTAAATTGGACTTAGTTGGAACGAATGAATATATTGCTCCCAACCATTGTCAAATTTTAGTCGACTTCTTATTTCTTAACCATTTAAAGCAGCACAACAATGTCTTTAACTCAACAAATATAATTTTGGATTTAGTAATCTCTAATAACGTGCCCCTTTGCAGCGTCATTGAGTCTGTGTCTCCACTGTGTAACCTTGATAAGTATCATCCTCCTCTAGATATAGTAATCTTATATATAAAAATGAATCGCAAAATGTGTTGGTAAGCGCATAACTCGAGAACGGCTGAACCGATTTCGATAATTCTTTTTTTATTATATTCCTTGAAGTACGAGGATGGTTTTTATGTAGAGAAAACGTAAATATGTACCACGGGCGAAGCCGGGGCGGACCGCTAGTTACTAATAAAATTGAAGCTAAACTCCCGTATAATAGGTTTGCTTGTAAATTTAATTTCTTTAAAGCTGATTACGATTCTATTAACAACGAACTTAGCACTTGTGATTGGAATGAACTGTTTTGTAACCTTGATAACGTAGACTCAATGTTGGATATTTTATATGCTAAGATTAGGAATACTATTCATAAATATGTGCCTAAAATTAAGCCCAAAAATAATAAATATCCTCCTTGGTTCAATAATAATCTTAAAAAAATGTTGAAGGAGAAGTTTAAACTAAGACAGCGTTATAGGAAGTACAACAATCCTAGAGATAAAATTGAACTGCATATAATAAGCACTAGGTGTTCTAAAACTGCAAATAATTGCTATAATCTATATATTAGGTCTGTAGAAGATAAAATTCATTCTAACCCCAAATACTTTTGGTCATATATTAAGTCCAAACGAGGTGGTAATGGGGCATATCCACCCACTATGTCTCTAGGTGATGAAGCCTCCTCGGATAGTCTTCGAGTATGCGAGCTTTTCTCCAAATATTTTGGGTCTGTGTATTCGAAGAAGGGTCCCGATCCTGAAAAACAGCAGCCATCATCTGTAATTTCCGATAATAACGACCTTCTTCTGACGTTACCGCATATTGAGTATAGGCCTCTTTTAAAGAAACTCAAGGCTATCGATGTTTATAAGGGTGCTGGACCGGATGGCATACATCCAAAGTTTATTGTTGCTTGCGCAGAAAATCTGGTGCAGCCTCTTTTAAGTATCTTTAACTGTTCATTGAGTTCTGGTGTCTTCCCTACAGTCTGGAAAATGGCTAAGGTCATACCTATACATAAGTCTGGTTCAAAAGAACTAATAAATAATTATAGACCCATATCAATTCTTTCCACCTTTGCCAAGATATTTGAGTCGTTCATTTGTCCATCTCTTACTAACCATTTCAAACAATTTCTCTCTTTTCACCAACATGGTTTTGTTCAGCATAGATCTACTATGACCAACTTGACAGAGTTTACCGAAACCATTATCAACGAGCTGGACTCAAATAAACAAGTCGACACTATTTACGCTGACTTTAGCAAAGCTTTTGACAGGGTTCCACATCACATCTTGCTGCAAAAATTATGTGGATATGGACTCTCACCGATGTTTTTGAAGTGGATAAATTCCTATCTAAGCGGTCGTACATTTTTTGTTGCTGTTAACGGGTTTGATGCTTCGCCACACAGTGTTACCTCGGGAGTTCCTCAAGGTTCGCACCTTGGTCCTGTTCTTTTTAATTTCTTCGTTAATGACATTCCAGAAATATTAGAAAATTCTCGTTGCTTCATGTATGCTGATGACCTCAAGTTCTGTAGAATTATTGATTGCTTTGAGGATGCATTGAAACTACAACAAGACCTTGATAAGCTAATCTTATGGTGCTTTAGCAATGGTATGGAATTGAACACTGAAAAATGCTTTTTCATCCGCTTTGCTAGAAAATCTAAAATTATTCCTTTCAAATATCAGATAAACAATATGATAATCAAGGAGAATTCTGTCACAAAAGACTTGGGAGTGCTATTTGACACTAAGCTAACTTTTATTAATCACCTTGAATATGTTACGAATCGTGCTTCAAAGATGTTGGGTTTTATTGTGAGAAACTCTAAAGGATTTCAAAACACCAAAACTAGTTCTAATCTAGTAATGTATGAAGTAAAAATGTTTATTTACCTAAAGTTAATGTAAGATTTTGCATAATATTTTTTGTTACTTTCTTCAATAAGATAGTTTGTAAAACACTTAATGAAATGTATTCCTGCCAAAACATAACATAATATTATATAGCTATGTACAATTAAGTTATTAAGTAAGTAATTAATGATTTATAGTTTTACAGTTATACAGTCCACTGTACTCAATCATTGTTAAGTTAAAATTTTGTTATTTCAATGCTATCGTTTATTTTTGTTAATGAATTTAAGTTGAAAACAATATGTTTTGGTGGGCGGTATGTCCGATTGAATTGTCATAATTAGTCGTAATTAAAGTATCATACAAGCAAGACGTATTTTTCTTTATAAAATCATCATTCAGTTTATCGCAATCTAAATTGAACCCTAGTGACCGAACATATGGTCCTTCGAGCCGGATTTCTCAGAATTTCGTGGGCTAAGTTAGCCACATAGGGCCTCATCGTGGTTAAGATGTTACAAAGAGACTCTAGATCGGTCCGGTCCGCACCCAACAATCGGATGACTTTTGGGTTGGTGACATAATTCGGGAGAAATTCTTCAATCAGCTCTCTAGCCTTCCGTTCGAAATTTGGCATTCCTAGGATATTTAAGCTATAGATATCTTCGACTAGTTTTACTGGATCATAATTTGTTTTAGTGATACAAGGAATTAAATGCAATATGCAATTATATATCTTGGGGCTTGTTCTCTTGATGACTCCTAGGATTCTTAGCCAGATTGTGAGAGGGTCCGGGCAGCCTCTTTGGCAATGTTGGTACATGTTTGAAAGAGGGAGTCCTCCTAGTACGGATGGGATGTTCATCAGGGCACACAACTTGTCCGTCTCCCTGGTTCTTAAGTTTAGTATGCCTTTTCTTCGTATCGTGTTTCCCAGTTCCAGAGAGTACAGGAAGAAGGGGATTATTGGTGATACATAATTGCGAGACATGTTCTCGGTGGTAGTTGACACCCCGGTTATCAGAGATTGTAGTGATGGGAATCCTTCATTGATGTCGGGAATCATCCTGTTTAGTCTCTTCAAACTGTCATCTATTCGGATAGATTTATAATAACGAACTTTGGAATACTCGAACAGATTCTGAGAATACCAGGTCTCTTGCAGTTTCAGGGAGTCCTGCGGATCTGAATAGGTAATCGAGACTGTTGAGAAGTAGTTTAATGTAAAAGTGGGGCTGCCCTTGCTGTTCGGCATTAAGTCTGATGTGTATAATCTGATTGTCCCCTTGACCCATTATTTCTCCCTGGATGTTGCACTCTTCGAGAGCGATCTTAATAATCATGATAGTCGTGAGGGTCCATGCCTTTTGCCTCATACCCTCGAATCCCCCATGCTGGTTGTAATGGCAGTAATCTCCTGCAAGCGGCTCTCCGTCTGGTCCGATTTCGGGCGGGGTAAGTCGGGAACTTAGAAGTACCATGCATCTGTTGAACCAGAGGTGAGAGTCAGAGTACAAGTTCCTCCTTCCGTGGAGCTCATCCAGTTCCTGGAACAGATATTTGTTCAAATCATGTCGGTTTAGCTGGTTCCAGGAACTGAGATCAAGGTTGAGGTTTGCATGTCCCTTCTCTCTGATATGTGAGGCGACCTTATCCATCCTCTTCGCAACTTCCAATTCAGTATTTGTCATGGTTTGCTCTCTCACATAGGGCAAGACGTTGTCACTCAGGGATTTTTCCATGCATACTTGCATCAGTCTCATCTCATAAGTTTGCTTGCAAAAGACTCTTCCCTTGATGTTAAGTTCTCGTTCTTTCCTACAAAGTTGGACTATGTCGTCTCTTGAGTGGTTATAAAAGAAATTTTCTTGATCGTGGATTTTCTTCGCTAGCTCCCCTTCGTCTCCTTTTAAGTACCGAGCGAGTACTCTCGGTTCGAACTCGGTCCAGCTCCGAGGCTTGCGCTGCCCATACAAGTTTTGGAACGCGCATTGATCGTAGGGCCGGAACCACTCCTCTCTCGGGGGGGAGCAGGCTGTTTGGTGTCACGTAGGGTTTGACCAACGATAGATAAATATCCAATTTGTCCGTGTTTGTGGTGTCAGTTTTGAGTTCTGCATCGATACTTAATACAGCTAGTTGTTGCTTCTCGGAGGTTAGGATTCCTTTTAATTTCTCAATGAATGGTTTCCGAGTAATCCTCTATTTTGACCTGCTCACAAGGCACCGGGCTTGTGATCCCTGTTATTGGAAAACCCCATGTCACTTCCCGCATCCATTGGGCGGCTTTAAAAGTGCAAGGGATTGATGATAGAGCCCTCTCTAGGAGGTGAGTTCCCGTCACCGGCAACTCAGACTTTGTCAGTCTCCTCTTGAGAACCTCTATGGCTTCCGCATCCTTGAGCTTCCCTAGAGTAAAAAGTTAGTGTTCGGTCACTAGGGTTCAATTTAGATTGCGATATACTGAATGATGGTTTTATAAAGAAAAATACGTCTTGCTTGTATGATACTTTAATTACGACTAAAAATGACAATTCAATCGGACATACCGCCCACCAAAACATATTGTTTTCAACTTAAATTCATTAACAAAAATAAACGATAGCATTGAAATAACAAAATTTTAACTTAACAATGATTGAGTACAGTGGACTGTTTAACTGTAAAACTATAAATCATTAATTACTTACTTAATAACTTAATTGTACATAGCTATATAATATTATGTTATGTTTTGGCAGGAATACATTTCATTAAGTGTTTTACAAACTATCTTATTGAAGAAAGTAACAAAAAATATTATGCAAAATCTTACATTAACTTTAGGTAAATAAACATTTTTACTTCATACATTAGATCTTCAAACAATTTAAACTTAAACAATTCTCAGCATAGCTTTCAATCCTCTTGTAAACAAAAGTAACAAAGAAATAACTTTAAATTAATGTGATTACAATTTCTTATCTTCTTTATGCTTTTTATATAAAATAATTTAATTTCAATAATATCAATACATATTAATTTAGCTTGTAAATGTATAATACATGACTCATTTCTTTTTAATCAATTTTATTTGGAAGTATAACTAACTTTGATAAAGGTCTTTTTAACTCTTTACTGCCCTTACATCTTACTGTTACTATTCGTACTAAACCATCTGAGCCAGGATGGACTTCTTTCACGCAACCTAATAACCATTTAGTAGGTGGTAAGTCCTCTTCCTTAATTACAACGACATCTCCAATATTTGGTGACTGAATGTTGGTGTACCATTTACTTCGTTGTTGTAATGTGTTTAAATACTCAGATCTCCAGCGGTGCCAAAAATCCTGAGTCATCTTTTGTATACATCGCCATCTTGTGAGTAGGCCAGCATCAGCCTGCTTATAATGAACATCAGGAACACCAATCAATGGTTCGCCAATAAGAAAATGTCCAGGTGTGAGTGGTGTTAGTGTGTCGATAGTCTCGTCTAGTTGACAAAGTGGACGAGAATTAAGGCACGCTTCTACTTGGGCCAATAGTGTAGACATTTCTTCATATGTTAGTTTTGTGTCTTTATTTACTCTTATCAAGTGCCTCTTGGTTGATTGTACACCAGCTTCCCATAAACCGCCATAATTTGGCATCCTCGGTGGAATAAAATGCCATGTAGTTCCATCATTTGCCAACATAGCTGCTACTTCACTTGTAATGTTAGCCTTTCCTCTATGAAATAATTTTCTAACACCAACTTTCATGATCCCATTTTTATCTAAAAAAGGAGAAAGTTTGACTAGTGTACTTCTGGGTTTAACTCTTCCTTCCTTCTCTATATCATCCAAATCCTTTTTATAAACAAGTCCTTGATAATATTTAATACACATCTTTAATACTTCTTCCATTTCTTCTACTTGTATGTATCTTTCTTTCTGACATTCTTCCTTAGGTCTCAAAAATCTTCTACAATATGACAAAACTCTTTTCATCCGGGATAAACTCGAAAATCTTTCCCAAATTGGTATTTCAAAATCCTCTTCTTTTGTGTTGTGTAAACTCTTCAATTCTAAATCTGTTTCTGGAATATCCGTTTTTGTTGTGATAGTGTTACCTTTATCTTTCAGCCATTCTGGTCCATTCCACCAAAGGTTCGCACTCTTTAATTCGCAAGCTTTAATTCCTCTCGACGCGATATCTGCTGGGTTCTCAGCAGATCGTATGTGACTCCATCTGCAGCAGTCCACAACTCGCAAAACATCTGCCACTCGATTAGTCTCCTGGTCTAATTTTTGTAGTATAATATAAATTAAAATTGGACCCCATGTATCGGTACAAATTTGCATATTTTTTAGACTATTTAAACATTCATTGGTTGTGTCCAAAATGAATTTAATTTGTATCGATGTTTGTGTATTTACCTTACGTATGCCGAAAAATCTTTTAAATATGGAGTTTATAATAATCCTTTTATTACCGTAACGTTTCTTTAAAGTGTCCCAAGCTTGTTCATAATTATTTTCGGTTACATTAATATCTATACTTATAATAAATCTGTAGAGAGGCCAATTCTGTACATGAAATATATTTAAAAAAAAACTATGAAGGGGTGATAAGGGATCGCTACTGATGCCAAAAATGCAATCAGTAAAATTTTTGTCTGTCTGTCTGTCTGTCTGTCTGTCTGTCTGTCTGTCTGTCTGTATATTCGTTATAGAAATAAAAACTACACGACGGATTTTAACGAAATTTGGCACAATTATTCTTCATACTCCTGGGCAGGTTATAGTATACTTTTTAATACGCTACGATCAATATGAGCAGAGCAGTGAAGGGAAATATGGGGAAAACGGGAGAAGTTACTCCATTTTTTAAGCTTCCGTCGCGTGTGCAGCCTTAATGGTTAAAGCTACATAGAAATCATGTACGACACAAATGTTCTTAAATTATTATTATTATATAAAAATAAATTCCTAGACAGCATATTATTATGTCTATCTTTTAAAATTGACTCACAATAACACGTGAAACTTCAATAGCTTAGCAATTCGGAGATTTCTGATTATATTTGTCTACTCTTACGTTTACAACACTCTCATTCATCCCTAATTAAAAAAAGTTAACATTATTACCTATGCAATAAAAAAAGAATCATGTAAATCGGTGTAGAAACACCAAAGTTATACATGAAATACGCTGTAAGTCATCGCGCGTGAATACAGAATCATGCCATAAGGATTATTTTTGTGTATCAGTTGCCGCGTTCGACGCGCTTCGCGGCGGGAGCTATAAAAAGGCTGCGGGTCCGCACCCGTTTCGCGTTGTCACGGCATCACGTGTGAACGGCTGAACCGATTTCGATAATTCTTTTTTTATTATATTCCTTGAAGTACGAGGATGGTTCTTATGTAGAGAAAACGTTAATACCACGGGCGAAGCCGGGGCGGACCGCTAGTGTTTCAATAAAGATGCGGCTTCACCGGTAACACTCAACTTAAGATAATGTAACTTTTGTACCTTTGATAATGACGAATTATTATGCACAAGTGTAGTGAACAAATCTTGATATGATAAAAATTCATCGTATCTTCCTGAGAAAGTAGGTAACTTGATGTGTGGAAGTTTCACCCCCGAAACACACGGTTCGACCATTGAAACACCTTGTTGCATCACGTTTTTATTCGCACCCAATAAATCTATCATGTCCGCTTTAAAGTTGATATACACATCTTCGTATTTATAGTATTCTTCGTTTAAAAAATAAGGAATCACGCCGCGCTGATCTCTCGTCGTACGTTTCGATAATTGTAAATGTGCTTCATTAAATAACTTCCAATAGTCTTCCATACACTCCAAACGTGCTTTAATATAGCCCTCCGTTAATCTGACTTTAGGTGATTTTTTAAAATTAATTTGTGTCTTTTGTAACTTCGAAGCTAAATCTTCTAACATGTTAATATAACTTTCTTGTTCGGAAGTAATAGTAGTAGCCATTATGTTTAATTAAATTCTAAAATATTATCTTCTTATAAATGCAACGATTCACTTCAAAATCTTCGATTTTTAATAATTGATTATTACTTCTTTTGTCTTGACATCAATTGTAACGAAACGTCGCTAACTCGTGACTCGTAAACCACTTTTTCTATATAGGATTGCTCGCCGGCCGATGCACTATTGTTCTCGTTATCGCAAAACTATCCGGCTCGTTATAGGCCATATGTTCGGTCACTAGGGTTCAATTTAGATTGCGATATACTGAATGATGGTTTTATAAAGAAAAATACGTCTTGCTTGTATGATACTTTAATTACGACTAAAAATGACAATTCAATCGGACACTTGGGAGTGCTATTTGACACTAAGCTAACTTTTATTAATCACCTTGAATATGTTACGAATCGTGCTTCAAAGATGTTGGGTTTTATTGTGAGAAACTCTAAAGGATTTCAAAACACCAAAACTAAGATTATGTTATACAACAGTCTCGTACGTAGCATTCTTGAATACTGTTCGGTTGTCTGGAGACCACATTACGCGACTCACATTTTAAGACTAGAACGTATACAAAAGAAATTCTTATGGCACCTGAGTTTCTCTTGCAGGTTATCTCGCAAAAGGCTCACCTCTTACCAAAGGCGTTTGTCGCATTTTCACATTTTATCTCTAGAAAACCGTTTTATACTTTCAGATATTATTTTTGTCACCGAAATTTTCCAGAATAAAATTGATTGTCCGCAACTCTTAAATAATTTTAATCTCAGAGTTCCTACTAGGTACCCGCGTAATAAAATTACACCTTTGGTTCCTCCTCTGCGTAGGACCGTATTTGGCCGAAATTCACCCATTTGTAGATTAAGTAAGCTGGTCAACGAGCATGCCAATTTTATTGATATTTTTCACGACAATTGTAATAAGATCCGCAAGTATTTAAAGGAATTATCTTAATATTGTTTCTTTTTTATTTATTTTTTTGCTTTGTGTACCACATAGTGACTTGACTCAAAAATCATGTTGTGTTATCCTGTAAATGTTTGTCACAATTGTAATTTTTTTTTTGTTATATTATGTACCCTAGCTATAAGTATTGTTGTGACTAATGTTGGATGACCTAAATAAATAAAATAAAAATAAAAAAAATTACTAATTACACTGTTACTTGTAAATGTTATAGTTATTTACTTGTTAATGTTATAGTTAGTTAACATTTATTTAATATAATATTTTAATTATCACCTACATATGACACCCTATTGTGTCGATGGCGAGTTATGAGGCTTGATGATGGTTGGCTGGCTGGCTGGCTGGTAAATGGGCTCGGTGCCTGGTAAATGGGCTCGGTGCCTGGTAAATGGGCTCGGTGCCTGATAGTGAATCAGACACAGTGGAGTCTTGGCAGCGATGGCAGCAGCAGGTGCCGGGCAGTGAACCCTCGGCACAGGGAGAATCCTTCTTCAATTGGTAGCGGGCGGTACTAGTACCCTCGTGAAGAGTGTGGTAGTGGGCCCACCGTGTGAATCAGGTCGACCTTGTCAGGGTATGGGCGACCAAGGGATGAAAAAGGGTGGCAATAATTCGGAATTAAGGGTTTCATCTCTTGCAAGTGTATAAATTTTGTCAATTCGATGGGCAACGGCGATGTGTACAAAGCTGATGTAATCATGTCAGTGTTAGAAATCCGCCGTGGCAAATACTCATAATCATCCTCGAAATTGATCCTATATTTAATTTTTCCTTCTGGCAAGTATTGTAAGGCGCAAATATCTGTAACGACAGGATCGCCTTTCTTTTTTCCAGGCCTAATGCTGGTATATTTCCCGCCATCGTATTTAAGAAAATAATCGTAATTTAGGAAAATAACATTGTATGGATCTTTTTTTCTAGCACTTTTTATGATATTGATGTAGTCGGCAGGGAGAAATATTTCCCGATGTGGCGGTAATTTCCTTTCTATGGAACTGTGGACCGAGTCCACCTCCATTTGAGTATGGCCGACTTCAAAGAACTTTTGCTCAATACTAATATTCTTTTCGACTGCCAATTCTAGCAGCGCATTTGCCAATTTGACAGACCGATTCTGATAGCAACATCCGTCACTCCACAAGATAATTCTGGAAGCATTTGACTTATCCAGCTCAGATTTTAAATGTTTGATCATAATGGATGCAAATACATTACTGTCTAACGCCTTCTATGGCGTTAATTTCTTATGAATTAACTTAATAACGCCTTCTATGGCGTTAATTTCTTATGAATTAACTTATGGTTTTCGTCTTTCATTGCCTCAGTAGGTTTTAGCAAATTGAATTCTGTTTTTTCCACAGACTCTGATTTTTCCATAGCAGAGCGTGATGATTTTGATTTTTTCTAATAAGGTCTTTGTCGCTCATATATTTTTGGGCAAAGACCACAACCAACATATTTGCTTTTCACCAATTAGCCCGCGCTAGGACGTATGTTATTGTTGACATTGTGAGTCATTGACAGGCTATTATAATATTGCAAATTGCTGGCCTCGTGCGCTTGTATAGTTGTATGAAACGCCTTCTGTTTTCAGTTTTGTGATTTGTTTTACATCATATTTGATGTAATTTTCAAATTTCTAATGTTCACAATATTTTTTCCATGAATGTTACTAGCTCTTGCATTTGTATTTGTTACTATGTTAAGCTTTTGCATTTGTAGTCGACAAGCTTCGTAATACACCGTAATACTTCCTAAAGCACCGAGGTTGAGATGTGAACACAGAAACCAGAACTACGCACTGTTAGTTTGTTGCGTAATTGTGTTTTAAAAAAAAACAAGTATAATAAAATTAATTTATTTTTCACAACACAACTTTTAATTCACTATATATAATTCACTATATAATTCACACTGTATAGAAATACCACTTATAGAATAGGGATTCGTCCCCTGCACCCCGCGCGGTACTGGTGCTTCTCTCAGGCTAAGCCGGTAGATCAGATGACCCTCCGTAGCTTAGGTGGTTATGCGACCATTAAGAGAGAAGCCCGTAAACTAAAAAATCAAGGCATTATACAATATTGCTGACACCGCTATATAGGCCGGTGGGGTTTATAGCCCAAGTTGGCAATATTGGACAGTGTAACAGCACGCACACAGCACAAACTTTTTGCTCGAAGGACCAATGTTCGGAGTTGGGATAAATTATAAGATGAGATATATTGAGATTCTTGTTTATTGTTTTTTTTTATACCGATGATTTCAAATATCCAAGCATGTAGTGTAATTTTCTGAACCTATTTCTATATGCTGAATCAGGCGTTCTGTATCGCCTTTAATTATATTAAATATTAATTATATTATATTTAATTATATTAAATTAAATATTGCATCTTTTACGCCTTTGAGAAAGTAGGGTTGAGATGTACTGTTTCGTTAAAAAGATTTTTAAATGAGACCCATTGTTGATAATTCCCTGTGAAGATAGGTATGTCGACACGTGGCGTGATGTGCTCTCTACGAGATACCGACTGGAGCTTGGTGTTGATAGATTCCTTGAGATTGTTTAAAATACTTTCGTGATGTGTAAAGGCATTCTCATAGTCAAGGTCTTGTCCGTCTAAAATGCTGTCTATCTCCCAGTGAGTATCATCCCCCATCGTGAATTTAATTGATGAAACACATCTTCAAATTTCCATTTTGTACATATATTTTTCTAAATCAATTCAAAGCTTTAAAATTTACTGCCTGCCTTTGCAACATTTCTTGTATCTTATTTGATTCTATTGAAACGGGTGTGGGTGAGATTACAAATTGTTCAGCCTGTCTCTCTGTCTGTTTGTTGCTTACTTTAAGTACTTGCCCCTTTCCTTTGATTTGCAAAGTTCGTTGTTAATTATTTCGACACCCTAGCGATACAATTTTTAATTTCTAGGTAGGTACTGTTTTTGTGCGGTCTGTTATTCGAGATGAATAAAATCTCTTTTTAAGTAAAAACTTTGATTTAAACCTTAATTATAGAATTTAGCCGGCTTCCGTACTGGATGAAAGTTGGGAGTAGACTAAGGATGAGGGGCATGCAGGAATGATAGCAGGGAAAGGAATGTGCAGACAAGGATGCATACAGCCCTGGAATATAAAAGGTCGTACCCCTTTCGGGCGAAGTAAAGGAACTCGCTGTCTTCGTACGGTAGTAGTTTTTGATTATTGGCTTGATACCTATAGCTTTTCCAGGAACGAGAAAAGCTCCGACTGTGTTTCATAAATGCCCTCCATGATGCTTTTAGTAGGGCAATATACCCAGCGGTGGTCTACGTGGCTCGTGTTGGAGGGATTTGTTAGATTGTTAAATTAAACTAAAATGTACATTACAATGCAAATAAAATCATATATGAAAAATACAATTAATACGAAAATATAACTAAAATTTTTCAACAGGTAGTATAATTTTGTGAGCTGTTACTTTTCAGATACTGCATTTTTTGTGAATTTGATAAGGATGGATTTAGATGCACTGCTTCGTTGAATAAATTTTTAAAAGATACCCATTGCTGATAGTTTCCATTGAAAATCGGAATGTCAACCTTCGGTATGATATTTTCTCTGTGAGAGACTGACCAGAGCTTTGTGTTTATCGCTTCTTTGAGGTTGTTGAAAATACTTTCGTGGCGAGTGAAAGAATTCTCATATTCAACGTCTTCCCCGTCCAATTGCTGTCGATTTCCCAATGAAGGGAGTCAATAACGCTCCATCGGGAATTTAACTGTTGAAGGGCATCCTCGAATTTCCACTTAGTGCATATTTTTTCAACATCAATACTTGTTACAGTTCTTGTAAAAGCCTTAAAGTTAATTGCTTGTCTATGTAATAATTCTTCAAGTTTGCTCGATGTACCTCGCGATCTAAATGATGGCTGAGGATTTAAATCCTGTTGCTCCTTGCTTGTTCCCGGCTGAGACAATAAGCCAGGTCTTATAGAGCTTTCCTTGCTTTCCGCTGGCAAGTGCCGCATAATGTAAGAACGCGTTTCATAATAAAAATCGACCGTTCGCTTATAAATGTTATTGCTAAAATATTCATGCGATTTATCGTCATATTCACATATTTTAATATGATTTCATTGAAATTCTTGCCAGTAAGAATCTAACACACTTACGCTTATTAATATGAGCCGGGGTCTTGCGTTCGACACCGTCTTTCTTAAAATTGATTTGGAGCTTTTCCATCGCTCCGATGATCATGTTTTGGTTAGCTACTAGATCTTCCATGATGAAAATGCTACTTTGCTTCGATAGATAGTATAAGTAAAAAGCTGTGGACTCACCGCTGCTGCTGGAACTTACGTGGCAGTTTCCACTACACGAGTTACGAATTAACACACGCGAATGGTTCCTGCTTACGGTTAAGCTCGAAGGACCATAAAGATGTACAGTTCGTACACCTGGGGATGCTGCTACTGATAATAAAACTAAGCTGCTAAGATTATATGCTTTAATGATGCTATGCTGTTATGCTAAGAGTTACACACGTACGCGGCTCGCGACGTTTTAACGTGAACTGACGCTATATGAAAATGAAAATGCTGTGACATACAAAAAATTATGAATTTGCACTCTGTACGGTTGCACCGTACACCGTCTCTTACACTATGACGATACAATAACAATGTATGAAACGTCATGACATTAAAATTTAATAACACACAAAGAAATATAACTTACACGTTTGTTAATGCACAACTTTATTTAATTCTCGTGGTCTTTCCACCTTAATTTCAGGAACAGATAAGCTAGTAGTATTCATAACTTCTTTTGAATTTTTCATATTTCCCTGTCTGCGGCGGGCTAATTAAAATGGCCGTGACTTGCTCGATGACTTCTGGCGATAATTTTGAAATTACAAGTTGATATTTCGCCTTATCCGACATTTTCTGTGGTGATAAAACTGCTTCTGTTTGTATAAACCATATCTCCGGCGATTTCTTCCAAAATTCTGGGATGCGGGACGTAATGGCGATTGACGATAAGCTTGCAAATTCTTCTTTAACGGGTTCCATGGTGATATTTAATTTTTATATGTAGTTTTTTTTGTGTTTGTTGGGGGTTGGGGTAAATTATAAGATATGAGATTACGATATATTAAGATATTTATTAATTCACTGATGGGATGAGATGAGATGATCTAGGATGGAGCTCCGCCCGGTGCGGAATCCGACTGCGAACTAACTATGTTAAAATAATAATTAATACATTATAATAAAAGGTGCAACTTCGACGGATTGTATTCCGGGAAGTTGCATTGTCTGTACGATGAGGTACTTAATCGTACAGTGTTATAAAATTTTATTTATGTAACTTTTTTACCGCTGCCACCGCCCTGTAGTTTCGTGAGTTGTCCGTATATATATTATACTAGCGTTTACCCGCGGCTTCGCTCGCGTTAAGAAGTATTAATATTAATTAGGTATATTTTTTGCGGCTTTGGTACTTTTGTATAGCGTATGTAAAAACTTAGGGCCTCCAAAACTTCTTTGTATACAATATTCTTAACTAATCTGTCATTAGGCGCTAAAACTATCAAGCTTTTGGGCGAACTTACTCGTGAGCAAGCAACATAAAATTATCCATGAGAGAAGCAATGTTCTCTCAAGTCAATACCCGCGAACTTCAGTTTGCCCCCGAGACTTGTTAATTGTCATGGCAAAACAGACTTTTAGGGGAAATTGTAATCGTTTAAATTCGAAAGGGATATCATTAGGTATTAATGGGATTCGTGGTATAAATACAGTCTCCCCTTTCGCACAACCAGTTAATATAGTGGTTTCCACTATATTGCGATGTAACGCTTTCACTTGCAGTCTCGTAACGTTACAAAGTTTCGGTGGGTTTAAATTTCGCAACTATGTAAATTATGTTGTTTTATTAGCTTATGATAAGGCAAACTTGGCGGTTTCAATGAATTTAAAAATTCAACAGGGTTAAACACAGTTTAGTGTACAGGGGCTGGGGTCTTCAAATTAAATACCGGATATGCTGAATTACTTTATTACACGTTAACTTGGCAGGCGACTGACTCTCGCAGGAGTGTCGCCATTCGCCGCGCCACAAACATCTCTGAATTTACAATATTCGATTACTGCGAATAATAACACACACTACAACAGTATCAATCGAAGTGTAGACCTTTTCTTCGCCCTCAAATGACATGAGCAGGATATCGTTGATAGCTGCTGCTTGATCGTTCTTTGGAGTAAGTATGGCACGCTCACATAACCATTCAAGACTTGTTACCGGACGCCTACGTCATAAGATCTATCTACATGCCCAATTTCATGCAGATACATCAAAGGAATAAAAAGTTTCCTACAAATTTCTATTGCCTATTTTACACCTTTAGGGGATGAATTAAAAAAATTTCTTAACAGAACGTCTATGTCATAATATGATCTATCTACGTGCAAAATTTCATGCAAATACATCCAAGGAATAAAAAGTTTCATACAAACTTCTATCCCCTATTTTACCCCTTTAGGGGACGAATTTTCTAAAATACTTGCATTTTCTTAATTTGTACGAGCGACTGTTGTTGCATATTCGGCAGGCCTAAAATTATAATAACGTATGATGAAAATATGAGTGGTGTGATCGCTTGCAAATCGTTCTGTAATCTCAGCTTATAATCTGTGTATGCTTCGTCACATTCTGAATATCAATTGTTTTCGAAATAAGACAATGAAACTTTCTTTGTCCAGGACAAATTTTCCTATCGACCGCAATAACAATTTCGTTGTCACCTTCCACAAATGAATCTCTTAGAATCTGCTTCTGTTGAAGATTCGTTCATAAAAACCTGCTGTGTTGACGTACGTCCAGTAAATAATCTTTAAACTGCATTTTCTATCTTCGTCCATGTACGGGGTTGTACCGTACAGAGTATTTTGAGATGGTTCGTAAATAAAATAATTCAGTACAATAATTTGTTCATTGCCTTAATTCTACATGGTTTGGTTAATGGTTATGAGTACGCACGATTTCTATGGTGATCGAATGCGAACTGAATATAACACTAAAATGTCGCGTGTCGGCGTAAAATGTTGACAGCGCGCAACATGATGTATGAACACCGTACAGATCCTGTAAGTACTCGGGTGTTAGTGCAATCCATACCTACGTGTCTTTTCTCATGTCTTCTTTGAAGTGTAGCTTTTACTTTTTGAAAATATTGGGACTTGGGTTATGGTATGGTTATCGGCGGACCATAATTGAGGTTATATTGCATTTGTTTTCGAATCTTCACTTTGTTTCACAGTAAATTCAAACTTTAATTTCTCTATTGTTTATAATAGCTATGATAATGTTGTCTTGTAATAAGTTATTTATTGAAACAAAAACCAAAGTTGTAAGAAAAAAGTTGCTCTGTAAATTTTTATTTTCAGGAAACACCATTAATTACTAAATACAGGTAACACTTAATTACCTGTAAAAGAGAAACAACATGAAAAGCTATTGTTTCAAATGATATTTCCTTAATCAGAAATATCTCTTTATAAAATAAAACCCATTGCAATGTACTTGCAAATTATTTAAAATGCAATGAATTAGGAAAGATCCTATAGGGAACTGAATTTATCGTCCCTGGATTCACTGCCGAGCTCCTTGGCAGATAGTCTTGATTTCGGCAACGAGGTTGCCAGTCTCCCGGTGAAGCTCCTTCAGCTGGCTGAAGGGTTCCACGGTCTCGTACCCTAGCCAGCTGCGTACAGCTTGCGTCTCTTTTAGGGTTTCCGTGATGCCTGCTCTGGCGAGACTCACTTCCGAGAGGAGGGCCTCCTTGATTTGCTTCACTTCTGCAGAGTGGGCCCTCTCCACTCGCACCAGCTCTTGTGCGTGGCGTGAGCGTTCTTTTTCAAGGTTGAATTTATGTCTCGAGCGTGAGTCCGCCAGAGACAAGACAGTTTCGTACAGCCCCTGCAAGCTGTTGAGGGCTACGGTCTTATTTTCCCTCTTCATATTACCGGCCGTCTCAAGTGATTCTTTGCCTCTGAGAAGCATGTCGTTTGCAACCTTTGTTGCCACGTCCATTTCCCCTCCTGTGCCCCTTTTGGGATACGTATAGAGGAGACTCACTCGCCTCCCGATGGATGTCTCGGATCCCACCGACGAGGTCTCCATCTCATCCTGGGTGCCGCCACCTGCAGCCTGTGAATCTGGCGTTTTGAGGTCGTCCATCTGTAATGCGGATGACTGTGGCGACGATTCCGGTTCCGGTAAAGGTGGTAGGGGCTTAGGAGCTGTTGTCTTAGATGTGGTTGGTGGCAGAGCCGTGGCTGCTCTCACCAGAGTCTTTTCGCGCAAAGTGCGCGTTGGCCTGCTAGGCGCCTCCGCGGCATGGTTGCGGGAAGTTTTAGCGGGTTCGCTTTTGCTTGACATTTTTATTAAAATATGTAAAAATGAGTTTTAAAATATCTTAAAGTTAACTTAAAATTAATTAACTCTTTCAGTCACACTTTTAAATAGAGAATATTTTACAAACTTTCATGTTAGTTTAAGGATCATTTACAACTAAAATTTCACAGAAAGTAAGAAAAAAAAATCTAGTTATGAAGGCTTTCAAGGAATGAGGTGGTTAGTGACACTAACCACCATGACTATTGATACAAACAATACTATGATGAATTATATTTATTAATTATTATTAATATTATCAGTTATTATAAAGATTTTCATAAAATCCATGTAAAAATCACTTTTTATGAAAATCAGAAAAACATGTTTTTCCTTTACGTAAGCAAAGTGGCACTTTACATGTACTGCACTGCCACATATAGTACGCACTGGAGATATTTTAGTGCTGCATTTGCAGCATCTTCTCGAAGTACTTCTCTCTGGTTGATGGCGACTGCATTCTAGGCGAATTTCCTGAGGGACTGTAGGCTTATGACGTTTTATAAATGCAGGTCCTGGAGAAAAGGCCGTGGAACTACGGTTACTGTTTACTGATTCAGACCTTTGTTTGACATATGCTGGCGCCAGTAGACCCTGGTATACGCTTCGCCTGAATTCTTTCAGAGTCAATTTGTCAAGGTCCGGGCGTGCGGACTGAAGTTCTTTATAAATCAAAAAGGCGTTGACGACGCAACAATCAAGGAAATGAAAAAAAATCCTGTGCCACCACTTATGGGATTTTCTGTCAATAGCATAACTGCCTTTGAGTTGATCGAATTTGTCGAGAAAATTCATATTTGCGTTATAGTCTTTTACGGCTTCTGGACAGGACACTTCAACACTGGTACCATCGCGCTCCCTGCGGTTAACTTTACCGACATTCTTAGGGTCATGATAGTTTGACAAAATAAATACTGATCTCTTGTCTTTCCATTTCAACAAACATACGTTTGTGTCACTTATCCGGTAATCGTGTTCGCCTCTTTGCAAACGATTATCTTCTTTCAGCGTTAACCAAATAGCAAAACCGGTGTAACACTCTCCATGCATAGAATTTGATCGGTGAGTCCCACACTTTCAGAAAACTCACCTGATATGTCCATCTTAAAACTCTTCTTCCATTTTGGAGCTTTGTTTGAATTTACAGTGTTGGACTCTGTAGAATCTAGATTCCGGCATACTAAGCTAGACAAAGGGAGGTCATCATCGGGATTAAAATTATCATCATCGGAAACTTGAACTTCTCCAATCAAATCGCCTAATACCAACGGATTTGGCTGATCTTCTGTACCTGCCTCGTCGTCCTCATCGCTACAAATACTCTCGCTACCTGAAGGAAGGTCTTCCAACAAGTATTCTGCTATTTCTTTATCTTGCAGCCGGCGCGACATACTGTAATAAATACGAAAAAGACTCTTAAAGTTACATACAAACGTTTCATGTAAGTTATGAACATAAACACGCAACAGTCACGGTGGTTAGTTTACTAACCACCATACTTTCGTTTTGAATACACATCGAAAACACAAAAGTATTAGTAATTTTATGTGAACACGTATAAAATACATATATGACAATACGCTGAGTAAAAAACATTAAAGAAAAATACTTACTTACCCCTTTTTCCGAATTTTTTTATCACACACGCAAATAAAAGCACGTTAGCCCAGTCTTCAATTCAACGAAAATGAACTGTCATTGATTCAAATATGTGGGCAGTTAGCCGTAACTTGTCAACGTCAAAGTCACCTTGCATAGTAATTCAACCGTTTGTCGCTAGATGGCGTGAGTGTTAAGTAAAAAATTTGCAAAGAGGTGGTTAGTGACACTAACCACCAAGACTGAAAGAGAGGTACTTATATAGTAGATGACGGGGACGCTGGTGTTGTGCGCCGGTGGCTGATGGTGACGAGTACAAATAAGTATTTTAAATAATGTACTGAAATTCTTTCTTTAGGTGATTTTTTATAATTTATCTCTGCCCTTTTTATTCTGTCGAATATGTCCTCTTGTTTACGAAGAAGTCCCTCATCATTTCTTGCCATTTTCGTTTTGAAATATTCTAAGTTCTAAGTATCGCGTTGTACGGGGTTGTAGGGCCCGTACAGAGTAAATAAAAGAATTTCATAATATAAAAGAATTATATTATGAAATTCTTTTATTTAAGAGTAAATAAAAGAATTTCAATAAAAGAATTCAATATTTCGCTGAATATCTTGATGCTGTTATAATTGAGAGACGAGACAGGGGTATTATTTGTAGAGCCACTCGGTAAGGAGATGTTTATGACATTGTTTATCTGAGATATCTTGGGCGATGCCGGCATGTAAGACTATATATTCAGATTATTCTCCCTTTGACTGTGAGAGACAACGAAGAAATCGGATGATTTTATAACGCATCCTTCGTCAATACTAAAGATTTCAGAGTAGTAGAGGCGTAATTTGATCATTGCATATAACTTTTATGAAACATGGTTCACAATTCTAACAACTCCTTTACTGTTGTTAGCCTTTGAAACCACTCCCACCACCATGCAGTTGCGTTTAACACGGGGTAGTTCTAACAATTGCGCTGCATTTTCTGTGAATAATGATGACTCAGCACAGGGATCAATACACGCACGTGCACGCATAAGATAATTACAGGCATCTTCCGATTTTATGTTGACCTTAGCGGTGGCTAACAACTTCGGTAGCGTTTCTTGAGGCGCCTTTGATTTACATAATACGTTTGATTTCGGCGTCTCTTTTTGGTTAGTAGCGCAAGAAGTAGACGGAGCGTATGTCACGTCGGCATTGTGTAGCAATGTGTTGTGGCTATCGTTACAAAAGCGACATGTTTTTTCGGAAGTACAATTTTTTCCGAAATGATTTATTAAACAGTTTTTACACAAATCATTATTGTCAATTATTTTTCGCCTTTCTTCGGGCATTGACTCTAAAAACAATACTTTAGAATATCCCAACAAATTTGATAGTTATCGGAACTTATGGTTAAGTGTTGTACTAATTTCGACGCTTCTCCTCTCAATTTATTTTTTAAGTGTTGCATTTTCTGAGCATTAAGTAATGAATTATTGCTATGTATGGTTTCATTGAACAAATCCTTAAAAGATATCCATTGCTGGAAATTTCCGCTGAACGTAGGTATGTCCAAATGCGGCGTTGATTTCTCTCTAAATGAGACCGAGTTCAATTTATTATTTACTGCCTTCAATCATTTTCACTCGCGATAGCTCAATATCCAGTTTCATCACCTCCTCAAGTACGCTTGGTATCTCAAGTATCTGCACTTGTCTACTGTATAAATCCCAAAAATGCCACAATAAGAGTTTTGAAATAAAACACTAGAGGGCGTATCAATCGTATATTATCAACAACAATAATGTTATAATACGGTTTTAATAAAACATTTCGATAACGCCATCTAAACAACTTGTGACGCCATCTATTGGTGAACATTGTGACTTAACAACTTAACTTAGGATTTAACATCTACAATGCACTGTATTGCCACAGGTGCACAGGTCTACGGAACCATACACGCGAACGTACAAGGGTCCCGCTTTACGGTTGCTCGAAGGACCAGAATGTATGGGCCTATCCCGTACTTGTATATAATTAATAAATATAATTAGAAATAAAAGAATTATTAAACTATTGAAACTTGTATTAAACGGAAACTTGTAATAAAATGGATGAGTCACGCGAGGTACTCTTAATGACCGTCGACGATGAACTGATTTGAATATAATATAAAGTTTAAATATTGAAAACAATTTGAGTTACGCAATATGCAAGCAAAGCGCCTTATTTTCAACATCAACACAGTAAACTGTTCACATAAAAGTTTTAACGTTTACTGTCTGTCTGTACGGTTCGTACACCTGGGGATGCTGCTGGTATTAATTAAGTAATAATTAATTAAAAGATTAGGCTTTAATATGCTTTGCTTTGCTATAATGCTATGAGCACACGTACGCGGCACGGGACGTTTTTACGTGAACGTATATGGAAAATGAATATGCATTTTCTTGCTCTTTGTTTCTGTTTTTGTCCTTTCCCTTGTTTTTTTTGGAAATTTAGTTGATAATTTTTCGACACTCTATGTTGGGGGTTGGGATAAATTATATTCAAGATTGAGATATATAGAGATATTTATTTCTTCACTATGGACTGATGGGATGAGATGAGATTGGCATTTATGATGGAGTTCCGCGGATGCGGAGTGCGGATTCCGATTGCGAACTACTATGTTAAAATAATTAATTCATTATAATAAAAGATGCAACATCGACGGATTGTATTTCGGGAATTTGCATTGTCTGTACGATTAGGTACTTAATCGTACACTCTAGCAATATATTTATTTTTATTTATTTATTTGTATAAGAACATAACAGTCATACATGATTTAATATAACAAAGTTCTAAAATTCACTATGACCACACAACAAGTTCTATTATTAAAAAAAGAAAAACAGCATATAAAAAGAAAACAAGCCTCACGCAAATGAACTAACTAATCTTAATCTTAAAATAATAAATAAAGCCCACATTTCATTGCAAACTTAGAAAACTAAATAATTTAAATTATACATAAGTTACACATTAGCTACATAAAATGATATTTCTTAATTTATTTCTATAACTATTACAAGAACATTGAAAAATATCCATGTCTAATAATTTATCATTATAAAATTTGGCTGCTCTTTTTAAAAAGGCATTCTTGGCGTAATTTGTATTACAGGGAGTGACTTCAAATGTGTATTTGCAACGTGAGGAAATTCTGGGAATTCTGAATTTTATTTTTTCCAATAACAAGCTTGAATCAGTCATGCAATGCATGATCTTATAAAGAAACATCAAACAACATAATTTTTAACTCGTAGGTCTGAAGGTTATTCCTACAAAAATGCAAAGTTACGAAGTTTAAGTCTTCAAAATATTAGTTCGTATCATGATTATTTTAGTAATGGCGATGTTATTTAATAAATTAAATAGCATCGCCATTACGCAGGCCATCGCTAGCATTCTCGAGGAGCGTTCGGGGCCGATGGCGGGTGCGTTACGCGCGTTCCACAGTAGCGGGGCTGTGGCGGCGGCCGCGCTGCTGCCGCGCCGCGCGCCGCACTGCGCCGCGGAGGCGCGCCTCATATATGCGCTCGCGCAGTGCCCCGCGCAGCACGCCCGTGCGCTCGCCGCGGTGAGTGACGCTTCACAGCGTTGGTAACACTCCATAGCGTTAGTGACGCTCCACAGCGTTAGTGACGCTCCATAGCGTGAGTGACATACATGCGCTCGCGCAGTGCTCCGCACAGCACGCACGCGCACTCGCTGCGGTGAGTGACGCTCCACAGACTGAGTGGCGCTGCACAGCGTGAGTGACGCTCCACAGCCTGAGTGACGCTCCACAACCTGAGTGAGCGAGTGGCTGGGTGACGTCACTGTTTATACATAAAAGGTCGTAGTCGCCGCGATATCGTTATCGTCCACGTGTCCTTCATCAGCAACTTATTCAATATAATCGGCATCAATACCATCATCACCATCACTATCGTAATTATCATCATAATCACAATCATCACTACCATTATCATCATCATCAATGTTACCATCACCATAACAATCAGCATCACTTTCACTACCACCACCATCATCAAAACTTTTATCACTTCCATCACCATCATCGCTTTCATCAGAAGCATCATCATCACCATCATTAATTGATATCGTACCTAACTTAAGTTATTATTACTACTGTCATCACATATATTATTACCAAATTTCATCCAATCAGTCGTTTACCATGAAATTGTGAAAATTTCTCCCCCAAATTGTTGTCTATTCCAATTTGAAAATTAATTACAATTAAACGTTTGTATTGTTATTATAAATTCGATACCATCATTATAATAAGAAACTAATATTAATTATGATTTAGGTGCCCCGAAACACACGTCTGCTCTACTTACACTCGTACCAATCTCTCATTTGGAACAAAGTTGTATCCGAGAGGTTAAAGCGCTTCTCATATAAGCCAGCGGTCGGGGATTTGGTGCCGCTCGAGGAAATTGAAGAAGGTAATAAAAAAATTCAAAAAAGACAAAGTTATTTAACTACATTTGAACATGAACGAAAGAATAAGTTATAATATAATATCATCAAAAATTCTTACTCGAAGGACCAAATATCTTGCAATGGTTATTGAATTATAACAACGCAAATAATGGCCATTATACAGGCCAATTATGGTTTGAACAACGCTATAATTATTATGGACATTTACGATAAAGTATCAAAACCATTCAATTCTTAATATACGTATTTATCATTCCAGATACAGTAGAAGATGACTCTAGCACATTAGACGACATAGAGCAAGAGGAACTAGAGAAAGCAGAGAAGAAAGAAGAAAGAAATGTTCCCAAAAAGATCCCTCGAGTCAAAATATTAACTCAAGAAGATATAGATAGTGGGAAATATACCATTTTCGATATAGTTCTACCTCTGCCCGGGCATAGTGTGGAATATCCCCCTAATGTAAAGGAGTATTATGAAGAATTGCTAACTAAAGATGGTCTGACGTTGAAAATGAAACATAAGATTAAGTAAGTGCTTTTATTAGTAAGGACAATTAAATTAACCATATAGATATCATAAGTTATTTCACTAGAATGATGAAAGTTTCAATGCTTACTTGGGTCATAAAATTTATTAAGCTATTGCATAGCTTCTATCGCGGGCCTTGAGCGCGGGGACCGAATCCAGAAATTCCGTAACGAAAAAACCTCACGCTCCCCACTCCGACGGGCGCGGAGGTGTGGCTTGAAGGCATAGCATGCAATAGCTTTACCGCGGCAGTCCCCGAGTGCCACACGTCTTTTTTTAATTATTATAATATTGTGGTGGTCCGCTTTTGTGACAAACCCCTGAGCACATAAAACCGAAAGAGTAAAATGGCCAAAGAATTTCGATTTCTCTGCAGGGATCACTGGTGGCCGAGAGGCTAGGCGTTGCCCCGGTTTGGCAAAAAAATGGTTGCCTGTAAAGTCGGTTTTACGGGCGAAGATTTTACGTGACAACGTCTTTTTCTCGGTAGAATATTTATGTGCTGCGCGCGCGGCAGACCGCGGGCCTCTCTCTCGTTCGGTGACTCATCGTAACGTTACCGAGCGTTACACTTTTTCATAAGTGACTCCCAGTCGCAACCTAATTTAAGACGTTGTCACGTCAAAAAACGTGGGTTCGAATCCCGCCTCAATTTTTTTTTAATTTAAAGATTTATTAGCGTGTAACATCAAAACTAGGGATGTAACGATACATGATTTTGCCGATACGATACCGATACCGATATTTGTAATAAAATATCGGCGATACCGATACCGATACCGATATCGATGGCTTGGTAGAAAAATAAATAGTGAATTATGCATAAAAGTTACCAACATTTAACAGAGACTCAACTGTAAATCGTATTCTTTTAAATAACAATGCCAAATCAAAAAACAAGAAAACCATTTATTTTAGTATTATTATTTTGCAAAGTCACTTAAACTTGAAGTTATACACATACAATCAGTTCCTAATAAAAGTTTACTATTGGTAGAGATTTTTCAAAAAACAAAGTGCGCACACGCGGGCGGCCTCCCGCATCGTTCATTGGGCGCGGTTTTTTGAATTGTTTGATATCGGTATCGGTATCGGTATCGTTACATCCCTAATAAAAACCTATATACTTTTTACAGGGAATATTCAATATGCAGCGGCTAATCAAAATTTTCTATTTAAAATTTTTCAGTGTGTAACATATACTACTAGGTTTCCGCCCGCGGCTTCGCCCGCGCAGTCAAAGAAAAACCCGCATAGTTCCCGTTCCCGTGGGATTTCCGGGATTGCGTCATTTTCCCGGGATAAAAAGTAGCCTATGTATCTCGGGTATCAAAATATCTCCATACCAAATTTCATGAAAATTGGTTCAGTAGTTTAGGCGTGATTGAGTAACAGACAGACAGACAGAGTTACTTTCTGACGTGATAACGTTTTTAAAATCGTTTTAGTCGGGTGACATGTTCAGAAACTTGTGTCACACCAAAACCTCACGAGCGCGATCGCAGGTATAACGAGAGAGAGACGGACCGATCTCCCGTCCCATCTCGAGCGCTGCCACCAATAAGACGTTATCACGTAAACATCTCGATCGTAAACCTACTTTACAAACAACCATTTTTTTTTATCTACTTTTTTTATTTGATTTACAGGGAATATTCACTATGTGGTGGCTACAGACACGCGTTAGTTCGTGCTCGGTCAGTGAGCTGGCGGTCGGTCAGATATGACGATCCGTTCGCAGATCTGTTTTTGTCGGATGCTGATGAAATTGCGGGGAAAAAGGACACTGGGGAGGTGAAAGGTTAGTGTTTTTTCCTATTCTTTATAAATTTATATGGTTTTAAGGGGTTTGAATATTGGGATCGCTTTGTAAGTGGAATTTTAAATATGGTTTAGTTAGCTGACGTATAGCATATAGCATATATATAACGTTATTTGACGTCAATTGATTCTGATGAAAGAAAATAAATCTGTATCTCGCTTTTATTTCACATTTAATTCGATTTCGCTTTTAATTCACACATTCGATCCAATTTGACATAAGTTGATTCAGGTCAAATATATATTACTTTTATATAAACATTGTTGCATTGCAAATGTTGTTGTATTAAACTAATAATAACATTGTAAATTAAACTTATTGAAGTGTGTTCTGCACCAAACCATATTTATCTCAAACACTTTAATTAATCTATATCAATTCTTCTCCAGATGGTAAATACAAGGCGCTTCTCATAACAATGATATTACCAACAAGCGTCTACGCTACTATGGCATTACGAGAACTACTCCGAGTCGATACTTCTTCCGACACACAATCACAACAGAACAACTATCATAAGAAACATGTCAACGAAGAAAATATCAAACAAGAAAATGTCAACGAAGAAAATTCCAAACCAGAAAATGTCAAACAAGAAAATTCCAAACCAGAAAATATCAAACAAGAAAATTCCAAACCAGAAAATGTCAAACAAGAAAATTCCAAACCAGAAAATGTCAAACCAGAAAATTCCAAACCAGAAAATGTCAAACAGGAAAATAATGTCAAGAAAGGAAATGAGGATGTTGCGGAAAAGAGGAAAGGAGATGATGATAGTGAGAATGGTGATTGTAAGAAAGCCAAGATGAATGATGAATAAAAATATTTAAAAAATTTTGTTGTTTTATTTTGACTCTTTTGTAGTCTTGGCTATGAATGAGTTTATAGTTAGGAACTACTCATTTTTGTACTTTTGGAGTTACTAAAATATAAGTAGGTAAATTTGAGTAATAGGGTGAAATAAATAACAATCATATCTCATTATTTATTAGTTTTCTTTATAGTTTAATCTTTGGTATTGTGCTATAGTGAATAGTCAATATTATATATTATAACTTCAACTAATAACTTAATAATAACAACTATTTTCTCACAAATGCAATCATTGTGTCATTTGATTTTCTATAAATATGGACCTAATAAACAATTCATATTAATTCTTAGCGTGAACATTTATAATAATATAATATTAGTCATTTACACATTTAATAATAGAAAACTAAGAACCGATTTAGGGCCGATTTTTCAATGCTTGGATAAAACTTGTCCATCCAATAAAGTATTACACGATAATATTAAAATGTCACGTAAACTGTCAAATACGGACAATTAGAATACGTTTATATAATGGTAGTTTTATACATTGTTCGACGAATAAGTTTAAACCAAGGATTGAAAAATCATCCCTTAATTAGAAAATATCTATTCACTTCAAACAATGAAAGAATAGGGACCCATTTTCTATTTCGGAAATCAGATATAGACATTACATTATAATATATCAGACAAATACGTATAACGAAAAGGTTATTTCACGTCATGGAATGATTACACCAAACATAATCAAAAATTACTAACATGACTATTTTTCATTTTTAATTTATCACAACATGTGGTAGTTAATTTTAGGTTTCAATTACAATAAAATTACAACCTACACATTAGAATTACACTAAATTATTTCTTATAACCGGTCCGAAAGTCCTGTAACTTCGCAAAGGGCCACTGTGCTACACTCTTGACCCCGCTATGGGACTGCAAATGTGCCCGCAGCTCCCCCGGCGTGGGGAACGACCGGGGACACCATGTGCATTTGTGGGGCTTGTTCTGAAGACGATAAAAAAAAGATAAATAATATTATCGTAAAATATATTTTTTTATTATTAATAACTAGCTTTCCGCCCGCGGCTTCGCCCGCTTTGTCTAAAACATAATAAATTATACACTAAAACCTTCCTCTTGAATCACTCCATCTATTAAAAAAAACCGCATCAAAATCCGTTGCGTAGTTTTAAAGATTTAAGCATACATAGGGAGTAGGGACATAGGGACAGAGAAAGCGACTTTGTTTTATAGATATGTACTATGTAGTGATTAAAAAATGGACACATCGTTATAAATATTTGTGATGATGAAAATTTTAAGATAATTTATACCTATGACCAGGAATTTTCATTTTTCTTATTTTGCTAAAGTATACGAAAAAGTAGTACCTAATTCATAATTTGATTTGTGTTCATTGTTAATTAAGATTGCTGAAAACTTACAACGTCAACGTAAACTAAGAAACGAATGATCTATTGTATCGGATAATATGATCGATTATGTTCGGATCTACTGACTAAAAACATTAGTGAGGTAAGTAATAAAACAGTAAAAAGGTAACCTTTGTATGTGTCATTCGATGGTAGTAAAGATTGGAACTCGCTGTGAAGCATTTACCGCACTCCGGACACTTGTGTGGCTTTTCACCTGCAAATAATTTACATTTTTAATTTTAATTTTATTTACTTACATATTCTTAAGCATTCCACACAACTGGTTACTGGATGTAGTTAACTAGCGATCGAAATTAATATTAACTTGATGACCCAGCGAGCTTCGTATCACCCGTAGCTTATATTTCGAACTGTTTAAACTTTCTCAGGATTACGAGTTACGACAGACATTTCTAAACCATCTAAAATCGGCCCAGCTGTTCTTGAGTTTTCATGAGACTAATAAATAGCAATTGATTTTTATGTATATAAATAAATATATTTATAACAATTATTATAAAGTTACCGGTGTGAATTCTTCTGTGAGTGTTCAGAGAGCTGGACGTGCTGAAACCTTTGCCGCAAATGTTGCACACGTGGGGTTTCTCTCCTGAAATAAATAGATAAATAATTAATCTTATTTTAATTCTATTTCCACCCAAATCTACTATTAAAATGACTTTCTTTGTTCGTCTGTTACGCTTTTACGCCTAAATTACTGATCCGATTTTGATGAAATTCAGAATAGTAATAGACTTGAACTCATAACCGGGTAATTCCCATGAACATAGAATCTTGAATTTAGTACAAAGCAAGCACAGATAAAGTAAAAATTGCTAAAAGCATAAATTTATAGCAACATAATATAATAAAAAAATAGGTAAGTTCGGAGCACTCGGTGCGCGAGTCCAATTCGCACTACTAAAACTGCATGGCTTGTTTTTAGTAACATAACAATGTAGGATGAATTCATGACCTATCAGTAAAACACTTGCAAACACTATTTTTCGCCATATTATTAGTATTTACCCGTATGAGTCCGCATATGCCTCTTCAGCAGCGAAGGCCTATCAAACGTCTTGAAGCACACTTCACAAGGCAGCACACTCTTAGGTTTCATGCACACTGCCTTATCCAACTTATTCGTACTTTCGTACAACTTTATCAAGTGGTCGTTGAGACCGCATAAGAATTTGAAATCGACGATTTTCAGATTTGACTTTTTCGTTGATAAATCGAGGGGCTCTGATTGGTTCATGGTTTTAATTGATGGTATAAGTAGATAATTAATGTAGTTGTTTTTTAGTAATGAAAAATGTTTTAAGGAGATCTTTGTTTCAATCGTTAATCCAGTAAAGTAAGTTTTTCACGTTAAATTATTTAACAATTGTAGTTGAATTCTGTTTTAAATATGAAATTGGTTAATCGTGATTTGGTTACAAAGTTATTTAATTATGTATTAGTTAAAACTTATGAACGTATTCCACTCGTAATTATTAACATAAATGATTGATTACGTTTTTCTTTCACACGAATTATCTATTTCATTATAAAATACGAATGATATTTAACAAGATTTCCTTCCAATTTTCCACTGATAACTGCAGTGGGCATTTGAGGATAGTCCCTTAAATAGCTGAAGGGTATTTGTATCGGATTGAGTAAGGTATTGAGGTGACAACAATAAGGTTTACAGCTCGCACTAATCGTCGTGATTTGACTGTTTTTTATGTAACATGGAGCTAGGAAAATCGTTTGGAATGGATATGTTTATCCTTATTTCGAATGTTTGAGTTTTCTTATTGTTATACTTACATTTGCTACACAAACAACCCAACTGTTAAACGTTTATCGTTATTTACTTTAACTTAATATGTAGAATTTCCTCGTACACCTAAGAATTAAAACTGATCCATGATTTAACCATTTAAAATCATATAGGTATTAAGTTTTTAATTTACAAGATTATGAAGTTAAATGAATAAGGATAAAACATTACGGTTTTAAGTTTTAACTTATTTGTACATTTTTCCACCTTTATGCTACATATATTATTATTTATTAGTTTATCATTTCTGAAAGAATTAGGTTTAAATGATAAATAATGCAAATAAATTAAAGCTCATCCAAAAATCGTATTCAAATGTGATGTATTGAAGAAAACGTAATCGGTTATAGAGGTGACGAAGCACGGCCTGTTTGAATTGGAGCTTTGTACGGCGACCAAACGAGCCCTGTCTGCCCGTACCATTATACTGTAGGGTGACTACACGGTGGGATTTTCTTAGACTTTATAATTTTCATACCACCGTGTCATGTATTTCGCTCTCGTCAAGATATTGTATTAATACAGATAGATTCATTTCATCTTCTATCGGAAAGATAGCCATTAAATGTAAAAAAATTCTTTCCGAGTCTAATAATTCGACAGTGTTCATTTAATTAAAGACTTATAATAATTGTTCATTTGTTTATGCTTTTTAATCTTTTTATGTCAAGATGCATTGGAAATAAAAAATGGCCCTAAGCTTTCGTAACATTACATTTGCCTATAACCTGTCCTACGTATGTGTGGAAATATAAGCTATACAACTTACTATTAATTATACTTACTTCTGCCGTGGTTTTGCGGTCTGTAGGTGAAACCGGTGAAACGGGAGGCACAGCTTACGAAAAACGTTTATCCCAACGCAAAGCGAAGACGATTAATCTGTTCACTGTGTTAAGAATCAAGATCACTAACAGGCAATAAATAAATTGGAAAGTGCAATATAATATTCGAATTAATATTAAATTATTAATATTAAGACAAGAATATATCCTAATTTCCCCCAATACATGGTCACCGTCCCACCTGTACAACGTTTTTGTGCGTTCACAATACACCAAATTTCCGATTACCAAACGTTGTGGGTATACCCATTGTGCGATGACAGATTGATGGTTAGCGATATACTTGAAATATGAAACTTATTGCTTATTTTATTTTGTACTGGCTGCTCGCCCCGGTTTCGCCCGGGACCCGGGTAGACATTTTTGTGAGGTTTTCAAGTAAATAAATCATACTTCTAGTATCTAGAGATAAATTCAATAAAATAAAAAAATAAAATACATTAAAATAAGTGTAACAACTCAAGGACGATATTACTTCACAGAACCATATTTGAGAGGTTTTCCTTGATGGAAATTACACCTCCCCATAGGTATCTTAATCTTAGGAAAATGAAATAAGAATTTAATCCAATTACCTATAGAAGAATAGTAATTATTTGACATTAACTAAATAAAATTAAAAGTTGTATCGTAGCAGGCGACCTCAATTATTTAGGACATTATTTGTTTAAAACCTTTTAGCATAACGTAAGTTGGTGAATTTATGGAACTTGGAAGTGACGACGCAAGTTTATTGTTTGGGTCAACTATAGCTGCATCGTAATATGCTAATGGTATCGATAATTTCGTTTATTACCATTGATTAGTAATAAATTTAGCTGGTAACTGTAATGTTGACTTTCTTGGTGTATAACAATTAATAAATGTTGGAAACTAATGATACTGATGTACTTCTATTGAGGAAATAGACTACTTATTTCACTGGATATCTGAAAACCTAAAAAACTTATTATTTTGATTAATTTTATCTTTAAGCTAAAAGAATCTATGTTATATTTATTTACGGACCTCATGTATTTAAGGGGTGCGGGTACCTATAGATAGAAGCAAAGGCACTTCAAGCCAAAATTACATTTTTCATGGGAGTTGAAAATTGCAGAGCTCGAAAGCCTTTCGACAATTTTAATTTTTTCTCATTTCAACAATTTTATTACACTGAAAACCTATAATATACAGATAAAATTATTTAATTTTATTGTTATGGAATTACTACAAATTCAAATTAACCACATCTAAGCCCAACAATAACCCAGCAAAATTCGTCTAGCATTTTCAATATGCACATATTTTAAGCGCCGCAACTAGAAATGGAAAAACGGCAAAGGTGCATGAAGATATTTAAATACCATCTTATTCAAATGTTCGCAAATCCGATTTATTCTCCGCCTTGTTAAGACTTGTTTAACTTAGCATTCCCTTTATTTATTTCTTTGTAGTAAGAAGTTGGACGAAAAAATATAAATTATGCATCGCTTTTAAAAGTTGGGACTTTGAACGTAATTACGGCATTTTTTGAGTTCTGTTTTGAAGACTAACTTTGCCTCGCAGTTTTTCTTACTGTTAAATTAAGTACTTATATCTCGTCTAGGTATATAATATATATCTATGGCCAGACATCATAAGATTATAAGGTACCTAGTTGTTTATGATGCTGAAAAAATATAAAAATAATGTCATCCGTCCAGTAGTTATTGGTTTTTTTTCAAATATTTTATGAAATAAGAATTAATGTCTTTACAATTTTAAGTAAGGTTCTTGGAGTTTCAGTTACATTTTCGTTTTGAATTTTGACATAAAATTGTCCAAGTACCACTAGTAATAGTTAAATCACAACTAGGTAATCAAAACATGAAAGAGAGACATTATTTTACAGCAGTAACTTGCTGAATCTAAAATAATTTTCAGAACTTAATGTTGATTTAGTTTTTCATAACTTATTTTTCGTCGTTGAATGTTAAGGATAGAAAAGAAAATTATTTTTTATACATTAAAATTTAAATGTTACAATGATCGTGTCTCAAAATTCAGAGCACATTAATCAACTCATCAATATTTTAATTTTTAAAATGTACACATTTTATAGAGAAAAAAAAAAATACAGTATAAAAATAACATGAAAATAATGTGAAATTGTTTCTTCTTACCAACTTACTTTCACGTCATCGAAACCATGAAATGTTTTCTCATATCCAGCAAACATATTTGAAAAAGCTGCACAATTCCCGGACACAACCATAGTTTTTTCAAGCATAAAGAGATAAAAGGAAATCTTTGTGAACATCGTGCGAAATTACGCGTTGTATCGATCGAGCTACTGCATAAATGCATTAGTCTGAAGATAGGCGCCTACGTGGACGAAGTGCAAGGCATACGCTGTAGCGGAAATATCAATATTCTTTCAAATGCTTTTTTAATTGTTTATTTCGGAAATGAAACTTACACAGTTATTTTCGGGGTCGACTTGTAGAAGAAATTTTCACTTTTCACATGGTTTTTGCATGATTGCAGAAAAAAAAATCATGATTGTTTCTTCTTTCCTTAGGTGGGTACTTTTACATAATCGAAACCATAGAAATATTCTCTCATCTTCCACAAATATATTTGAAAAAGCTACAAAATTCCCGAGTCGATCTCCTTTATTGTTGAAGGCACTGATTATGGATCCTCTGCGGTAATATGCATATTTGATATGAAAATTAGTGAAAAAAAAATACATAGAAATATGTGTATTTTCAACCTTTCAACTTTCACAAGTGCCTCCATATTTTCCTCATATTTTCTATTGGTCTTTTATTTGATGGTATCATGCTCTATAATATAACATTTAAAAATTTTACATTTTACACAGCATAATAAAGCATAGGTATAGGTAAACACTGTCTAATGGCTTAAGGAAGGTTCTTATCTTGAAAAACAACGTATGTCGGGGCAGCCAGTTAATAATACCCTCACTCCCACGCTTGCCTCTCACACCCTATACCACACGGCAGCCGTAAATTTATTCTTAATAAAGCGCTGAAAGGCCGGCCGAAAGGCAGGATGTATTTTTTTGATATCTCCCACTTTGAGTCGAGGGTCCCCGGGGACGGTTGATCCACAACGCTTTGGGATCAATTTGCTGGCGATATTGCCTCATCGTTTATTTATTTTGCTCTTTTTACCAATGTTTTCTGGTTATTGCAGGTGGAGTGGATATCTGGCCTTTTTAACTGACTATCGAAGGACGAAGGTTTATTTTTTAGTTAGCAACAATATGTTCTACTCAACAGTAGCTATCTACTTACCTTCTGTATATCTTAGCTATAAGAATGTGCTAATTGTAATAAGCTGAACTGGTGCTATGTTAATTTTCTTCTCAATTTCATTACAGGAACATTTTTATTACAATATACGTCGTTATTTCTCTGAAGATAATTTGATTATAGAAATTAATAAACAATGAAGGGTAAGGAATGCTCCACCGCGACCGGGGCACTGGGTACAGTATTATTTTCAATGTTTACATTTTATGAAATTATTAATTAGTACATGTCTTTTATACGAGTAGCTAGCTAATACACGAGTTCTAATGGATATTTCATTTGATTGTTTTAAATATCAAGTTAATTTGGAGGCCATGAATGACTTAGATCACAATTACACTGTTATGTAAGTTTTAATGAAAAATAAACAATTTTGTTAATTATATTGATGTTTTTATTTGTAACCATTCCAAGTGATCCTGTTTGAAATTGATCCAGTATTAACGAATAGTTTTTGCCACTTGAAGTTGGTTTCTGTTAATATTATTACCTCAAGGCTTTAGAAAATATATTTGTATCAGAAAATGTCATTTTTCTGTTTTATTTTAAATTTTTATTTTTTAATATTATTTTGATTAAAAATGACTTCATTTGAAAACCTTTTAAACAAATTGAACTATCTACCTACCTCAGAAAAGGAATTCTACCTCTACCTTGAAATAAAAGAGAGAACTTTTTCCACTTGCTATCTATTATGTCCTTAAAATAGCTAACTTTTCATTTGTAAGATGTAAAGAAAGCAGATACTCTAAGCTAGAAGCTTTTGGCTGCATTTATAATTTTATAAGACTTAATATCAAAGCTTCATAACTCACTTATGAATCATCCGAAGTGTTCCCAACAGGAAATGGGAGATCTATATACAGTTTATACGAGGATACGAAGAGACTCCATAAAAACCTCTGGGTGGGCGTGGTTTACGGTGGGCGGGGCGATGGGCGGGGCTTGCTAACTGTGTCAAACACTTGATTCAGGATTTTATACAGTACATATTATGCTGATTGGATTGCTTTTTATTTTGCTTCTATTTGTTACGTAATTGAAGTCGTGGTAAATCGTTGTTATGTTATTGGATGTATCGTTATTTCTAGAGCTAATGTATTGGTCTCAACTGTAGGTTATTAATTAGAAAGGTAGGTAATCAATTTATAAAGCAAAAGAATAGACATGATTAAAATGAATAAAACTTACTAACTACTTAACTACTTATTTGTTAATAGGTCTTAAAGACTTACAATAATTTGGAAAATCCAAAAGTGCACGCCTCATAATTTTTTTTTAATAAATATTTATTAATTATTATTTTTGTTTATTTAATAACAATTAAACCACATCGAATCAGACCCTGAAAAATGAAAGGGTTCTATTCCTGAGCATACTCAAGCGTAAGAGAAAAAAAAAGACTCGATTAGTAAAGTATTTCGGTCGCTATCGTGTTAACAAGAAAAAGGATCCGCACACAGACACACGGACGTCCAAGACAGAACTTTTTTAAACTGTTTTTTAACTAGTTTAAATAACAAAAATGACATCAAAAATATCATGAACGTTAAAAATAGTGTTTTTTCTTAATATGTGTGTGTATGTATTATCTTACAAGTGCAATGTATGATACATAAAGACATTTTAAGTTTGAAAAATCAGATGTTTTGCGCGAAGTGACAGTAGTACCCACCTCAACGCTTCGCTTATGAGGCGTGCAATTACAATAGATGACGTATTAATTAAGGCCCCCTTGTACTGACAATTTAGGCATTTTAGGCACTGAGACGGCTCGCGCCCGCGTTGCGCAGGAGCCGGCGCGACATGAACTCCGGTGACCTAAGAAGGCGGGCGATTACGACACAGTATAAATAAATCAGTAGTTCGATTTTATTTGCTATCGTGGGAATGTTGTTGATAAATAAATTCACTACATATACCATTAAGCGAGCAATATTTGCATATTTATATACATATATTTGTTTGTATTCATACAGTGTGGAAATTTTCGATGTGCCCTGAAAGGAAAGTACTTGAAATACTAAGGATATCAAATTTTTCTGAAAGGAAACATTCCTTTATTTAAAAAAAATAGAACTAAATTCAAAGAGTATCTAAAATTCACTTGCTTCGACTGGGAAACGAAAAATCTAATTTTATTTTTCAAATCGATAGAAACAATATAAAAGATAATTTATTGTTTATTTCTCGTAAAAATATTTGCTCTTAGAAATAAAAATATCATGGAATCGAACATTTTTATTGTGGCATCAACATCATATGTACTAAACATAAAGAACGCTACTGGTTTTTTGGTCTATTTCATAAATACATTTAAAATTTAAAATGAAACTCTCGTTCTGGATAGGTACATTAATTTATTTTCTTCTGAAAATATTGGTAATAATAATTAAAAGTAAAACAAATAAAAAAGGCAAAATAATCAATTAATGAATATTATTGTATACAATATCGAACCTTTTTAAGAAATGTATAAAATACTTTTTTATGAATTATTAATTATTATTATCATACACTTGATCATACATTATATTATGTTACCGGCAATATATTAAACCCTTCTTAGTAAATGTATGTTATTCCGAGAAACGGTCGGAATGATATAAATTATATTCGTCACATCTTTAAATCTGAACTTTCCTTCAGTAGCAAGCACATTTGCAAATGTCGGTGGTTTTTGGGGTAGCGATTATCCAATATGAGGTCAAAACTAAAATCCAAGATGGCGCCGACGAAAATTTGAAATGTTTTCGTCCTGGGTGTCATTTTCAAAGAGTTGGAGTAGCTATTAATCAATATGAGGTCAAATCTAAAATCCAAAATGGCGCCGACGAAAATTTGACATCATGTCGTCACGGGTGTCATTTTCATGGTTTTGGGGGTAGATATTAACCAATATGAGGTCAAAACTAAAATCCAAGATGGCGCTGACGAAAATTTGATATCTTTTCGTGATGGGTGTCTTTTTCATGGTTTTTGGGGTATCTATTTACCAATATGAGGTCAAAACTAAAATCCAAGATGGCGCCGACGAAAAATTTGAAATCTTTTCGTTATGGGTGTCATTTTCATGGTTTTTGGGGTAGCTATTAACCAATACGAGGTCAAAACTAAAATCCAAGATGGCGCTGACGAAAATTTTACATATTTTCGTCATGGGTGTCTATTTCATGGTTTTTGGGGTAGCTATTTACCAATATGAGGTCAAAACTAAAATCCAAGATGGCGCCGACGAAAAATTTGACATCTTTTCGTCACGGGTGTCATTTTCATGGTTTTTGGGGTATCTATTTACCAATATGAGGTCAAAACTAAAATCCAAGATGGCGCCGACGAAAAATTTGAAATCTTTTCGTTATGGGTGTCATTTTCATGGTTTTTGGGGTAGCTATTAACCAATACGAGGTCAAAACTAAAATCCAAGATGGCGCTGACGAAAATTTTACATATTTTCGTCATGGGTGTCTATTTCATGGTTTTTGGGGTAGCTATTTACCAATATGAGGTCAAAACTAAAATCCAAGATGGCGCCGACGAAAAATTTGACATCTTTTCGTCACGGGTGTCATTTTCAAGGTTGTTGAGATTGGATTATAGTTTTGACCTCATATTCACTAATAGCTACCGCAAAAACCATGAAAATGACACCCATGACGAATAGATGTAAAATTTTCGTCGGCGCCATCTTGGATTATAGTTTTGACCTCATATTCACTAATAGCTACCGCAAAAACCATGAAAATGACACCCATGACGAATAGATGTAAAATTTTGGATTATAGTTTTGACCTCATATTCGTTAATAGCTTGCCCAAAAACCATGAAAATGACACCCATCACGAAAATAAGTCAAATTTTCGTCAGTGCCATCTTGGATTATAGTTTTGACCTCATATTCGTTAATAGCTACCCCAAAAACCATGAAAATGACACCCATGACGAAAAGATGTCAAATTTTTCGTCGGCGCCATCTTGGATTTTAGTTTTGACCTCATATTCGTTAATAGCTACCCCAAAAACCATGAAAATGACACCCATGACGAAAAGATGTCAAATTTTTCGTCGGCGCCATCTTGGATTTTAGTTTTGACATCATATTGGTTAATAGCTACCCCAAAAACCATGAAAATGACACCCATGACGAAAAGATGTAAAATTTTCGTCGGCGCCATCTTGGATTATAGTTTTGACCTCATATTCGTTAATAGCTTGCCCAAAAACCATGAAAATAACACCCATCACGAAAATAAGTCAAATTTTCGTCAGTGCCATCTTGGATTATAGTTTCGACCTAATATTCGTTAATAGCTACCCCAAAAACCGTGAAAATGACATCCATGACGAGAAGATGTCAAATTTTTTGTCGGCGCCATCTTGGATTTTAGTTTTGACCTCATATTGGTTAATAGCTACCCCAAAAACCATGAAAATGACACCCATGACGAAAAGATGTCAAATTTTTCGTCGGCGCCATCTTGGATTTTAGTTTTGACCTCATATTGGTTAATAGCTACCCCAAAAACCATGAAAATGACACCCATGACGAAAAGATGTAAAATTTTCGTCGGCGCCATCTTGGATTTTAGTTTTGACCTCATATTGGTTAATAGCTACCCCAAAAACCATGAAAATGACACCCATGACGAAAAGATGTAAAATTGTCGTCGGCGCCATCTTGGATTGTTGTTTCATAAAAATAATAATTGTCATACTCATACAGATGAACCAATATCATAATAGTCTTCCTACTAGTACTTCAAAACTTTGCCGCTATTCCTATTCAACAACCCATAATATAGAGGATCTCAGGCAAGGTAATTTTTAAAACATAATAATTTTAAATTACAAATAAACATTTTTTCTTTCTTTCTTTCTTTCTGGTAATTGTAATATGAAACTTGTGTTGATTTGAAGAATAAAATGGAAAATTTTATTTTTTTACATTTTTAGTTCTTTTGATTCCCGGTCGAAGAATATGAATTTTTGAAAATCTTTGAATGCAGTTCTATTTCTTTTTAAAAATAAAGGAATGTTTCCTTTCAGCAAAATTTGCTATCTCCAGTATTTCTAGTACTTTCACCCAGGGCCCATCGAAAATTTCCACACTGTATTTAGTATTTACAAACAAAATATATAAATATGCAAATATTGCTCGTTTAATAGTATAGAATAAGAAGTTAATTTATTTACACCAACAATCCTAAGATAGGTAATAAAATCAAACTACTGATTTATTTATACCGTGACGTGCTCGCCGTTTTACTCGCCGCTCGGTTCTAATACGCGAGCGGCGACTACAACGTGGTCGGGAGCAAAACTAGCACAGGTCCTCCTTCGATGACGTCCGGCTGGACTCTGGCGGCACTGACGTGGTGCGCGCGAGTCGCATTTTACGTATTATATTTTATATAGAAAAAAATAAGGGCTAAATTATAAATCTATCCAAAAATTTCCCTGTAAAACCTGATTAGTAAATGAAATGTAAAATTTTCATAAACATAGCGTTCCCCTAATTCTCATAAAACTGATTATGCTTTCAAAATCGATGTTACTTCTGATTTTTTTTTGATCGAGTTAAATGTTTAATATTGTGTTTTTATCCAAAAAAGTCACTAGATCAAACGTTTATCTGTGCTATATATTTTTTTAGGATTTTAAATATGATGATTTCTATCCAAAAACCATGATTTAGAAACATACATTTTGAACAAGGGCGCCTTAATAATTAATAATTATGTTGATACTAGCTTTCCACCCGCGGCATCGCCCGCGCAGTCAAAGAAAAACCCGCATAGTTTCTGGTATCAAAATATCTCTAGGTATACCAAATTTCATGCAAACAGACAGACAGACAGACTTGCTTTCGCATTTATAATATAACTTATAAGTATGGATTGTGTGAGAAGTCTTCAGAAAAAACATACCTACACAGTAGTCAGTAGGTACACATACGTCATACACATATAGTATATATAGGTACACATAACATATAAATAGTACATATAATAACCTACAAAGAAACATGCATACCTGAATATAATACTTAATTGGTAGGTATAGGTACATAGTACAAGTAGGTACTGTCCAATTAAAAATATTTTAATTAATATTAATTGTAAATTGAATTTATAATATAATAAAAGTAAGTACTTTTTCATAAAAAAGAATAAAAAAGAACTTTCAGCTCGTATTGAACATTTTCAACACAGTCTAATAAAGTTAATTTTTGCAATTCTTCCATTGTTTTATTTATTAATCCAAACTAATTACAGAACTTTAAAATTTTCTGATTATAATGTAGCTTTGTTTATAAGACGTTAGGCACTCGAGTGGTTTTGACTGATCATATTACTTGCTCTGTGGACTGATCACGTGATCAAAGTACTGCGAGTACCTTACCTCGAAAACGCCAGTGCTGACACTAGAATATGGCGGCGATTAATGACGTCATAAATTTCCCTAGGGTACTGCGGCAGTATACTGGCAGTCCATAACGGAACGAATTTTTCTACAGTGATAGCACTGTGCAGTGGTTGCAGTGCATATCGGAAGACACCCTTAATGTAGCATAGCAAGTAGCAACAAACATTTTTAAATCAAAATTTTCACACGATAATTAACTCGAACTACCAATTTGAATCTGTAGGTAGGTGATGAGACATACATGACATGGTAAGAACACATACAGCAATATTTTCTTACATAAGTATCAAAATATATCAAAACGAGAACAATTTAATATAAGGATGTTGATAAAGCAGCTCCCGAAGTAATTCCTTCAATTTCATCATGTTTATTTAAATGAGCTTTGTATAACAGCGAGAGGTACTTAATATGTTTCTGGAACATTCTTATTATCTTTGCAATATCCTGTTTCCGTTGTATCATGAAAAAAATGGCGACTCATTTTTCTTGCTTTTTTTTTCTTCATATTTTTAGGCTCAAGAGTACCTATAAAATACTTAAAATTAGATAAAAAAGACACATTGTTTTTGAAATATGAAGTCAATAATTTTATTTAATTGGCACTTAAATGTTCTTACACAAAAAATAAATATGAATTTCAAATATTATTGGTTTTATATACCTAATTGACAAATAAGTAGTAGACTCTCCTTTCTTGTTCTATCCATTTTTATGCCATTTTAAGGTTTTTTCACAATAGAATACTAAATAGGTACTTAAAGTTTGATACACATATTTAATATCAAAAATCCAGTCAAATTCGTTCTGACTTTCCTACAAGAAATCGAACATACGCTCAGTTACTTTCACATGCATTTATATACGATGCAAAGGAAACATTTATTTTTAAAAGACCACCATAAAACCGTACCGTGCGACAGTGCAAACGCGCCCCGCGTTACATTTTTCCAATTTCACCGCGGAGGACGTGTCAAGAAAAATCCTCGTTTGATTTATTTTTTAATTCACCATCTCATTTCAATTTATGGCCGCTTTGTACACGCATTTGTATCCACATCTTGTTTCTATGTAAATGTATTATTCTGATCGCTTTTGAGTTATTCTCAAACGATAATTTACATTTAAATGAAATATTGCCAGATTGTAAACGTTGTGCTGAAGTTTTGTAAGTATTTGTGCTTAAATAGAAATTTAAATCAAAGTGCTTAAAACAAAAGTCTTAAATAATTATTAATTACAATTTGTTACCTATATCTAGGTACCTACCTAATGGACACGAGTAAGGCTTGTAAATTAAGAATTATTTATAGAAAAGCTTTTAAAAATGTAAATCTACTTCATTGTGTATGTCTACTGGCAAGAAAATATTATTTTAATGCAACATGAAAACTAGCTGAAGTTGAAGACATCGGACTTAAATTAATTGACAAACAGATTTTAGATTATGGACTTTTATCCAAGTTAAAACAGTATTTAAAGTAATAAGTATTATACTAATGTGTATCTCTCCGAGAGACTGGGAAGGGTTCCTACTTCCTGTGGCATAAAAGGCATAAACGTAAAACCGCGTGCCAAAACCTAGTTCAATAAAATAATCAATTTCACGAATATCAAGGGGTAGTTTAAAACAACAGTTAGGGAAATTTTGGAACAATATTTAGTGAGGGCTGGTCCAAGATGGCGACAGTAAAAAGCGTAAAGTAACAGATGATCCTCATTTAAATATCTGCGAGCGACGCTGGGGTGTGGCGCTAGACCACACTACGCGATTTATTAATAACACTATTGCAAAAATTAAATTATGATAAAAATAACATTTACAAAAGAAAGGCATAGTTTGTACAAGAGGCGGCCTTATTGCTAAGCAGAAATCTTTACCAGGCAACCTAATGGGAAAGGGAATGTATGAAGTTAATGGGATAGTGCAAAAAGAAGAAAATAAATAATAATAAATAAATAATAAGTATCAAAGATACCCACTACATACATAAATGCTAGTTAGCTTTCCGCCCGCGGCTCCGCCCGCGTTTTCAAAGAAAAACCCGCATAGTTCCCGTTCCCTTGGAATTTCCAGGATAAAACCTATCCTATGTGTTAATCCAAGTTACCCTCTATATGTGTGCCAAATTTCATTGTAATCGGTTCAGTAGTATTTGCGTGAAAGAGTAACAAACACACACACACACATCCTCACAAACTTTCGCATTTATAATATTGTAAGTAGGTACATAGGTATATTATGTAACGGACAGTAATATGTGTTCTGTGGTAACGGACGTGACGTCGCCTGTCACCTCCGTCAAGCCAAGCCGCCATGTTGACATCCCCTCCTGCCAGCCGCCATGCCACCGCCATGCCAGCCAGCCAGCCACGCGGAGGGGATAAGCCTATATATTAGCTTGCCATTGCTAAACGTGGATTATTCTTGTTAAAACTTTCAAAATAAATAAGTGTGTCGTTACGCTGCAATTTTATTTTCTCCATTGCTTCACAAATCAGAAGCGGGATGAAACGACGTCGACCACAAGTTTATCGACCTCCTGACGAATCAATGTCAGAGGAAGATGAGGGTACTTCTTCACCGCCTGCACGGAAGCTGCTCAAGAATCTGCTAAAAAAAGAAGTAGTAAAGGCTTTAAGCAACCTGGAAGATGACCCCCAAGCTCCAAATAAGTCAAAAGTCCATCGTGCTGCATCTTTAATCCCAGAATTTGACCCTGATAGTGAGGAATGCACGGTACAAGCATGGATTCGTAAAATTGACCAAATTGGGGAAATAAATGGATGGGACGATACAACTAAATCATTTTACCTACAAGATAAGCTGCGAGGTCAAGCAAAGAAGTGGTATAATCGTCTAGAGAACTACGATTACACGTGGGAACAATGGAAGGATATGCTATTGCGAGCATTTCCTCGATATCGCGATTATGGAAATATGCTTGAAGAATTACTACAAAGGAAGAAGCAACCTACAGAGACGATGACAAAATACTATCAAGATAAAATCGCCATGTGCTTCCGATGCAAGTTATCCGATAGCGCCAGCGTTTCCTGTATCATTCGTGGTCTGCCACTATCGCTACAACCTAACGCTCGAGCCTTCCAATGCCACACGCCAGGAGAGCTTTACGAAGGATTTTTATGTGCACTTGACGACTACCGTACTTTACCTATCGACACAAGGTTTCATAAAAATTTGGTGAGTAGGCCATCTCACCTGGATAAAAAGTCAATGCCACCCAATGTCGAAACAGACCCGTGTCCAAGATGCAAGAAAACTGGTCATTTACTGCGTGATTGCTCCCTACCTGACACACGTACATGTTATAAATGTGGAAATAAGGGACACATTGCTTCACGTTGTTCTACAATTGCCACGGAAAATAGAAGATCTATCTCAACCGACAACATAAAAGAAGTAAATGTACTACGCCCTTATAATGAAATATACAAAAAGGTCGTTAAAGTCGATGGCATCCACGTGAAAGCATACATTGATACCGGCAGTCAAGTTAACGTTTTAAACGAACAAGTATCGAACGCATTGTCATTGGATGTCAAACCGACGAGTGTCATTTTAAAAGGATTCTCCGGTGGACTCTCAACGAGTCGTGGAGAAGTCGAATTTCAATTAGAAATTGACGGTATAACCATGAAATGCCACGCCTACTTGTCTAGCATCAAAATGGCCGATGTTAATCTTTTAATCGGTCAGCCTGTCATCAACAGCGAAGGTATGACATTGACAGTTAGCAAAGGCATAATCAAATTTAATCGTACTCAAGATCCCAATCCCATTTGCGATATTGAGGCTATCGAAGACCATGATCGCTTTAAAGTCGTCACAGTCAACGAAGAGAGACTTCCACCTGGCTCTTCCATCATTCAAGTGCGGGTTCTCGGAAATAAGGTCGGCAACGATGCGGTTACACCGCCTCGGCATCATGAGCCGCAGGGAGTGGCCTACTCTCTTCCATCCACCCTGCTCACTGGTGAAGACGGGTACATCAAAGTCATCAACATGGGCTGCGAGGTTATCGTGTGGCCGCCGGGAGAGGTCCTAACCAGGGCTGAAAGCTGCCAGGAGTCTCCACTACAGCCAAATAGCCAGGTACTTACCCTTGCTTGCCATAGATTTGCCAATTATAATGCTAATAATAAAGCTTACGAGTGATCAGCCTATTTACCGCCAGCCTTATCGATTATCGCATAGCGAACAAGCAGTAGTTCAGTCTAAAGTGATTTATTAGATGCCGAGATTATCAAAGAGTCTGAATCTAGTTATGCATCTCCGGTCATTTTAGTTAAAAAGAAAAACGGTGACAGTAGGATGTGTGTTGATAACCGTGCCTTAAATGCTATTACCGTAAAAGATAGATTTCCATTGCCAAACATAGACGATCAGGTTTCGAAATTAGCGGGCCACAAATATTTTACGAGTTTAGATATGGTTCAAGGCCATCATCAATAATTACGTGTTAGTAATGAAGATACACACAAAACTGCATTCATAACACCTCAGGCCAGGGTCATTTCGAGTACACTCGTATTCCATTCGGTTTAGCGAACGCGCCATCCGTTTTTATGCGGTTGATAAATAAAATAGTTGAATCTGTAGGTAGAACTAAAAATAATAATGTTAAAAATGAGGTTAAAAACAAACATGGTAAACGTGAAATTTTGGCATTTCTGGACGATTTACTTTTACCCTCGAATGACGTTATGTCAGGCGATATTTTGCAAGCGGTACTTGTCAAACTTGAAGTAGAAAATTGAAAATTAAACATGAGTAAGTGTTCGTTCTTGCAAAATGAAATAACGTATTTAGGTCATAAAATATCGGCTAAGGGTATTCAACCGGGCGATTCAAAGTTATTAGCGGTGTCTCGTTTTCCAACACCGACCAATGTTCATAGTGTGCGTCAATTTATCGAGTTGTGTAGTTATTTTCGTAAGTTTATTTACAATTTTGCTATCATTGCCCGCCCTTTAACCGATTTAACTAAAAAGAAAGCTTCGTGGATATGGAGTAGTGATCAAAACAATAGTTTCGAACAATTAAAAAAGTGTTTGTGTTCCGAGCCTGTGTTAGCTTTGTACGATCCTGTGCTTTGTGTGTAAATTAGGAATAGCAGATTGATGGTACGTTGCGACCCGTTTTATATTTTAGTAGGGTGACAAGTAAAGAGGAAAGCATGTATCATAGTTATGAACTTGAAACTCTTGCCGTTGTAGAATCCTTGCGTCGTTTTCGCGTATATGTGTAGTAGAAAAAAAAAGGGTTAAGATTGTTACTGATTGTACAGCAGTCCGCGCTACGCTTACAAAACGTGACATTATACCACGTATCGCAAGGTGGTGGCTTTCTATACAAGATAACGATATAAGCGTAGAGTATAGGCCGGGGGAACGAATGAAACATGTAGATGCGTTAAGTAGACATCCAGTAGACACTATGAACGTGAATCGTCTCGAAGTAGCGGATTGGTTTTATATGGTGCAATGTCAGGATACTAAAAGCGAGCGCTAGAATGAAACGTAACTTCGATAGGAAACGAAAATCCGCTCACATATATAAGACGGGTGATTTATTGCTAACGCGTCAAGCACCTACTTGTTCAGCATCCAAAGTTAACACTAAACTTGACGACTTGCTCCGGTCCTTATGTCGTAACGAAAGTATTGGGCAATGATAGGTACCAAATTAGAAGTATAGGGTTTACGTTTACGTGGGTATAAGAGTTTTAGTAGGTTAGTAGCTGCAGATTCGTTGAGGCCCTATAAAAGTATTGTTACAGTTTCTGATAGTGCTAGCAGTTCGGATGAGCAAATGGAAACCAAAGATCTTATTGATTTATTAGAGAGCTAATTATTTTTGTTGTTCCTGTGGGAACAACTGTTTCAGGATGGCCGAGTGTAACGGACAGTAATATGTGTTCTGTGGTAACGGACGTGACGTCGCCTGTCACCTCCGTCAAGCCAAGCCGCCATGTTGACATCCCCTCCTGCCAGCCGCCATGCCACCGCCATGCCAGCCAGCCAGCCACGCGGAGGGGATAAGCCTATATATTAGCTTGCCATTGCTAAACGTGGATTATTCTTGTTAAAACTTTCAAAATAAATAAGTGTGTCGTTACGCTGCAATTTTATTTTCTCCATTGCTTCACAATTATGTGATTATCAGTTGAATAGCAATACATGATATACCTAAGGGTCAGCTCACACCGAGACGCGACGCGGCGCGACGCTGCGCGCACATTTTTCATAGAGCGACTCAGAATATACTTTATTCACTACACGAAAAGATACACATTGCTACGCCGCGAGGCACCTCGAGGCGCAGCGCTGCGTGGTGCAACGTAATCTGAATTCTCACAATGTAATGTGTATCTTTTCGTGTAGTGAATAAAGTATATTCTGAGTCGCTCTATGAAAAATGTGCGCGCAGCGTCGCGCCGCGTCGCGTCTCGGTGTGAGCTGACCCTAAATCTATTAATCTCTAAATAAAAGGGTTAACAAAATCTGTGGTTCTGTTGTGTGTGTGTCGTGTTGTCTAGTGACTTGCGTTTTCTCTTGCGTATTTACTGTTTGGATATTAATATTACTTTATGTACTACGTAATAAAAACTAATAGACTGAAAAAATTGACAAAACGTGGTGGCGAGCTAAGTAGTAGTGTTCGAAAATATACCTAGGTACGTTTATCTAGATAGCATGAGACCCAAGTCCAAATTTGTGCTTTCTATATTTTAATTTAAGAGCTAGCGCGCACGAGCAACTTTGTCTCCGCAACTATTTTGTCTCTTCCATCAATTTGTATGGGGAGTTGCGTCGCTACGTGCGTGCACTTTCATACTAGCCCATGGGTGGAGAGACAAAATAGTTGCGGAGACAAAGTTGCTCGTGCGCGCTAGCTCTAAAATATCTAAAAATCGGTCAGTGTGGAACGCCCAAAAACTAAGCGAGTCAATATAAAGGGATCAAAGCGGCCGAGTGACACTTAGCGACGATATTAGTGATAAAGGGCTCCTGTTATGATGTTACCTAAAACATACCTCTTTTACATTAAAATACCAAAGGTTAATATTAATTACCACGCGATTAAGTGTGACTCTTAACTTGTAGACACAGGTTTATAAGTTGCAAAGTATAAATTCTTCCAAATGCATACAACATTCATAAAGAACTGGATGCACTTTAGGATCTAGTGTATGTAGGTATTAAGTTCAATGTATTTGTGACTAAATATACCTAGATAGATTGTGTCCAAAAAGGGAGGAATAAATAAAAAGACAAAATAATGCAAAAATATATAATGAAAAAAATTCTACAAACAAAGACTTACGAAAGGCACAATGGTCTTAGTTCTTTATAAATAGAAAACACTCTGTACACAAGACTTGCAATGGTCGCCCTATGTTGTCGCTTAACCTAACTTAAATCTTAACTTATTGTCGCAAAAACTAAACTCCCACAACTTAATTTTATTGTAACGAAAAAGTGATATATATATAGTCTATCGTTTTGCACACATTGGTTACACTTACACGTACTTAAAAATAACACCATTGTTTTAAAATATCTGCTTTTATTCTGCGTTTCCGATGGCTTAGATTTTAACTGAAACAAAAAAGCACGATTAATAACAAAAATATTAAGTTATGACAAACCAACAATAATTTAAATCCTTGCAATGTTTTATACTATGTGTAGTGATGTTTCCCTGTGGTATAAATATAAAAGAATAGAAATACTTTTAATTTGCCACCATGAATAAATCTAAAACAAAGACTATAATAACTGACCGGTTGGCTTGGTTGGCAGTAGCTCTGCCTTCCAAGCCAGAGGTTCGATTCCCACCCGGGGCAAATATTTGTGTGATGAACATAAAGTATTTATTTTTTTCATCCATCTGGTTACCATAACACAAGCGAAAGCTTAGTACTTATGGGATCAGATCGTGCCGTGTGTGAAAATTGTCCTGAAATATTTATTTAAATAAATAAACGATGTATAGTGTAACTCACAAAGCGCTATCTGTGCGCGGCTCGCGTGGAGCGGCGACAGCGGCGCGGGCCAGCGGCGCGGCCGGGCGGCGTGCGGCACACGCCGGCGGCCGCCGCACCGGTGCGCGGGCCTGCGCCCGGGGGCAGGGCCCAGCCTGCCTGCACACACACCACCAAATAAAGATAATATATATATAGATTTAAAATATATTTACATTAGATACGTCGAGACACATGTTCTTGTACAAAAATGCTAAAGCGAAATTTGACAAAAAAGGGACCTATATACATACATATTTAGTATCCTATGTCCTGCTGGCTTTAAACTACCACCCTGCCAATTTTCAGCTAAATCGGTTCAGCCGTTCTTGAGTTATAAGTGGAGTAACTAACACGAATTTCTTTTATATATATAGATTTCTTTTATATATATAGATTAGTTCCTATACCAGCAAATTTCATCGATAACTGGAATACATTCAATTTCAATATGTTATGAAAGGACGCATGCAATGCTTGGTTTGCTGCCGCAAAAACCGCAGTATGCACTAAGCAGTATGACTTCCAGTTAGTAACAAAAAATCCAAAACAAACGGGCCATACCTAAGTAATAATTCGAAAATTATTTTTAGGTTGGCAAACGACAAGCTAAATTACAGTATAGGTAATTAAATAAATACTGTATGGTAACAAATCACCGATGTACACGTCGCGTCGCCATCACAAGGTGTACAAGATGGCGGCCATTGAATTAGCACGTGTTATAACCAAAAAAATCACGTTGAATTAAAATATTAATGTATTTATGGATTTTACAAAAAATAATTCATCCTATGCACTCAAGCCAGTCAAAAATAAAGTAATGAGGGCCTTTTATAATACAAAGAATATATATTTTACTCACCTCCCAGATGCAGGCCACATTCACAGGTACCCTGGCCCACTGAAAAGAAAAAAAAATACGATTAGTAATTTATTTAATTAATAAATACATCATGAATATCGATGGGCATATTCATCTTTTTATTAAAAACTTAACTAGTCTATAGGTACTAGCTAAGAAAGTTAGGTTAGGTTAGCCACGTGGCCACGTGGTTTAAATTTAACCAAAGTTAACACCCTTTTGAGAAATTTACTGAAACCACGTATAAGATTTGTATACAGTAAGTAATAATTAAATTATAATAGACTAGCATTCCGCCTGCGGCTTCGCCCGCGTTTTCAAAAAAAAACCCGCATAGTTCCCGTTCCCGTGGGATTTCCGGGATAAAACCTAGCCTATGTCACTCAGAAATGATGTAGCTTTCCAACAGTGAAAGAATTTTTCAAATCTGCCAAGTAGTTTCGGAGCCTATTCAATTCATACAAACAAACAAACAAAAAATCAAACCTTTCCTCTTTATAATATTTGTATAGAAAAGAAGGAACCATAATAGAAAAGAAGGAACCACGATTTAGATAAACCACGTGTATGAACAAAATAACTCAAGTTATCGATACACAGTCATAATGGAAGTAAAACTTAATTTAAATTGCAGAAAGAGATTATTAAAATAATAATGAAAAAGATTATGCAAAAGGGAAAATAAAGCAAAAAAGAAAAAATAGATGATACAGAAAAAATGAACAGAGTTTTTACTTACGTCCTGTGACAACACCGAATGCGAATTGATTCTGTGCGCGTGCGCTTTTATACCTTATGCAGAAAATTACCGTTATGCAAAACGGTGCAATTAAATTTTTAAAATTAATTTAATGATTTATTTTTGTTTTAAATATAAAAATATAAATCCATATGAAATTAAATTTAATTTCTGAAGCGCTTTTAAAAAAATCGTCACAGATATTTACATAGGTTTCTATTAAATTAAATCCTAAGTTTATTGATTGCTTTAATTTACTTTGAATGCATTATAAATTGAATTCACTGTTAAAATGTAGAATGTGAAGTTGGAATACAATTTGTACAAGTACCTATAACATTTACTCATTCATTTATAAAAATATTTATACAAATTTTCATATTCTTTTTATATTCATTGTAATGAAATAACAAATTACTTACAAAATATATGAATGATAGCGTAGTAATGTCTCTCTCCATAATACACGGGTACCGCCATAAGGAAGATAGGTACCCGTCCTTTGGAAGGCTTACGTGGGGACACAGGTCCGACACGCAGAAGCCCTTTAGATAATTTTAATGTGTTGGTGGACACCAGCCGCAGCCTGCCCATGACTATAGAGATACAGCCCTGGGCAGTCCGCAGCCGATGTAGGACTATTGCAAAGTATAGGAATTACAAATCTGGGCTGGAGAGGGTGTGTTCAAGGGATTGGTAGGTTGGGTCTATGTGGACTATGGACGTCTGCCTTTTCAATATTAAGAATTGAAAATAATGGCAGACGGTGACAATAGCTTAGTAATATTATTATTCATTAAAATATTTTATATGACCAAATCAAAGAATTCTACTTAATAACATTTACCCGCAAATAATACCTAACTATAAAAAGCAAAAACAAAAAAAATTACCAGGTCAAAACTGATTGAAATATTAAATTGTAAATATTAATTATTTTCAACCAATCTAAACACATTTTTCACTTACGCATGTATTCATCGCGTTTATTACTACGTCTTTCTAGAATTTACGAAGTACCCACATGTTTTTGATAATTTCCTTCACGTGTTTTAATAAATGCATTGTCATGTTTTATCTGAAAAAGTAAAAGGTTATTTTACGAATAAGTTTTCGTAAATCTTGTTTATGTTTCTTCGTGCTAAGGAAATTGAAATCTTTTTCGGTCTGTTATGCTGTTTAGCAAAACAGCAGAAACGATTTGGATGAAGTTTGGAATGAAAATAGTTGAAGGTCAAATAGGTAAAAGTATGTTAAAAATGTTCAAAAGCCATAGAAATAAGGGTGATAGTATTTTCCACTGGTTTTGTCTGCAGATAAAACTGCGGGACACAGCTTGCTTCAAATAAATTGAGAAGTTTATTGAATTTCATTAAATTGAATTGAAACATTCTGCCACTTCTCTCATACTTGGTATATTTTTTTCAGAACCATTTTCCATTACAGTATTTAACTTTTGTAGTTCATCTTAAATTTTATGCAATGTAATAAATGTGTATTTTCATAAAATATAAATTGTCATGTACTAGGTCTACCAAATTATATCAAGTTATTTTTTTAGTTCAATTATTAAATCTGTTCGAGCATGTTAACTTACAGACAATATTATTCATAATTTATAAGTAAATGTTACAAATTGTAAATGATGGTATACCATAGCTTAGTTCCATAGATAGATATCAGCTACAGATAGATGGTAGATTATAGAAATCATTGATTTATTATACCTAATATTATATGATAATTATATTATAGGATTATAGTAATGTCTTTATTCTATACATTGGCTGACGTTTTGATAAATAAAGTTGGAAAATATTACATAGTAACTAATTGTATATATAACAAGGTTTTAAAGATTTTATTTGTTTTTAATATATTTGCTGTTTATAACACTTTGCAAAATATATATCTTTAAGTTACTATCTATAAGGTACCTAAATATCAGCTATAACTACGTATTAAAATAAACAAATAAATAGGAAACAAAAAAAAATATTCCATAAATACAGCCACTAAAGATAAGTAACAAAAGCAATTCGCTAAAGAGAAACGGCTCCAGATCACCATTTTGTTTTTGCTCGGTAAATTTAATCTGGCAAGCTTCCCATCTACCCACCACCCTGGGAAGTTTATATAACTGATGGAGATTCTAGTATTTTCCTAGAGGCGTGGTCTGGCTAACCACGCCCAGCCGACTGGGCAGGGCCAAGTTTTCATACGAATTGGTAGAAAAATTCCTTCATTATTTGAAATAATGTTTAAGTGGAAACTTAGATTGGAATATTCGTTTTATATGCAAATGCGAGGAATTTTTGTTATTAATATGAAAATGCTTTTGATCGAAATGTTTCAGTTTTAGTGCTATTTTCTGCTTATGGATTTCTGAATAGTTACGATACACTATTTATTTTTAAATTTTTAAATTTTTATTCAAAATTAAGATTGGTTTGCCTTCAATGTTCACATATCTTTTTGTTGCTTTGATCACCTCTGCAGCATGAATTAATCTGCTGAATATCATGCAGAGTTAAATTTTCTAAGTATTCAAGTAAGTAGTCAACCTTTGGAAATACTGATATGGTCTAGGAAATTATAACACTAACAGAAAGTGACAATACCTATTCAGGAGTGACATAGGCTACCTATTTCTTCTATCCCGGTTCAACTCGCGAAAAGCCGGCGGCTACTTAGGTACCTATAATAATAAAAATAAAGGAATTATGTATATAAGAGAGTAATTTTCAATTTTGAAATGTTACCTATACCACAGAATAAATAATAGTAGCTAAACGCTACAGAACGGACACTCTCCGCCCCCCGCCAAAATTAAACACCTCAACCCGCACGATCAGCCATATTATGGTAGGTACCCATTTCCTACAAGGACGATACGCAACGAAGATTGACAACATTAATCAAATTGACTTAAAGTAATTTTATTATTAATTTGGATTTGTGATTATCGTTTTTCGTAGAAAATGGTTAGATATTGTGCTGTTTACGGATGAATTTCATCAGAAAACCGTTAATTTTTTTTTACGCTATAGTGTGTTCCTAGGGCAGGCGGAAATTCGTACAATGACCTAACAGGGGTGTCCAACAAAACGTGAATGCGTGTCGCTGTGCTTCCTAATCTGCACCTTATACAGACATGTAATAACAAGTTTGTTACCTCTGAACGACCGCGTCGTTCACCCCACCTTGTACCACGAGAACCCGTACGCTGCGTAAACGACATGTAAACGATAAATTAGTGTATGAAGAGCGATAGGTATCGTTTTATTTGATGATAACATAATACTTTTTTTTTTTTTTTTTTTTTTATTTATTTAACATAATATTAATTCTTATGATCTAATTTACATTGATGCAATCATAAACTCATTCAAGTTTTTCTGTGCACCATAAGCCCACAAACCGCTACATATGTTTTAATACTTATTGTTAGTCCTTAATCCTAATAAAAATTTTCTAAGTACCCTCTACTTAGAAAATTTTTAGTGACGAGCGACATCGGTAATCTTGCTGGCCGTGTAAACATACAGTATGATCTTTCCGTGAATCTATAATTTTGTATTATTTGTATTTATATTTAGATAAAATTAGTAGTAAGTTCTTATTATTTTATGAATGAACAGTTTAATTATATTTTAGAGTTATTAGAAGGTTTTTTTAAATAGTTTATAATAGTTTATTTATATTAACTAAAAAGTATTGCTTTAGTTTTAATTTTAGATTTTTGTGAGTAATTGAATCTCTTAAAGATATAGGTAGTTTGTTGATGAGACAGGGTACCATATAATTTAACGTTCTCTTCCCGTGAAGGTTTGTAAAAGATGGAAGTCTTAGCGTAGCGTTTGTGACGCTACGAGTTATTATATTATTATGAGGCGTTTTTTTAATTTTGTTTATGTCAATATTAAAGAATTCCTCTTTTAAAAGTGTTAGATTAATTTTTTCATGTATCGGTATGATTTTACACAGTTCAAATAATTTACGATAGTCATTTTTATATTTAGCCTTAATGTTATATGGAACGATCGTTTTAAGTAATCTTAATTGGAGTGTATAAATTTTGTCAAGATTGGTCTTACAAGTCCGTCCGTAGCTAGACAATCCATAGGCGATTATTGATTCGGCTAGTGATTTGTAAAGCAATAATAAAGTTTTGTAGGGAATTTTGTGTTTAATTATCGAAAATTTAGCCAGGATACACCTCAATTTATCACATACTCCGTTAATATGTTCTTGCCAGTTCAGTCTGCTATCAATAGTAACACCCAAGTATGTTTGATAATCTACAATATCTATAGCGTTGCAGTTACAATGTGGTGAGTTATTAAAGTTCTGATTTCCGTGCAAGCATTGGTGTTCGTGAGCTATTAGTCTGGGTATATGAGAGCTTCTGTTCTGACTAGAGCTTATGTACATTAATTTTGTCTTATTCTCGTTAACAGCTAGACCTGCGTCATGTGACCATCGTAACAATGAGTTAAAATCCTCTTGTAACTTCTCGAGTGCTTCGCTTACGTTGTTACCAGCAGCAACGAGACAGGTGTCGTCGGCAAATTGATAAGTCTCACTGTGTTTAATGACATTTGTAAGGCTATTTACGTACGTGAGATAGTGCAATGGCCCGATGACCGAGCCCTGCGCAGTGCCCTCCGTAGCAATAACAATGTCACTAGTCGCATTACAGACTCTAACAGTGTATCTTCTATCGTTGAGGTAGTCCGAACACCAGTCCAATAGGTTGCCTCTAATACCGCTGTCATGCAGGCACTCTAATAGTCTATCGTGACAAAGCGTATCAAACGCCTTACTATAGTCTATAAATACTGCTAGTACATGTTTTTTGTTATTTAAATGTGAATGGACGCTGTCGGTAAACGCTGACAGAAGTTGTGTTGTGTTCTTGTTTGGCCTAAATCCATATTGATGATTGGTTAAAATTTTATTATTTTCATAGAAATCATATATATGGTTGGCAATATATTTTTCAATAATCTTATCAATAGTAGGCAATATTGTTATCGGTCTATAGTTGGTATAATCTGTTTTTGATCCCTTTTTATAAATCGGTCGGACAATGCCGGTTTTAAGCACTGATGGGTAGCTACCGGTTTTTATACATAAATTAATTAAATTTGTGATGACTGTTTGAATTCTTGTACATATTTTTTTTAAGTCACAGGCTCTAATACCATCTATCCCTGGGGCTTTATTATTGTCTAAGCTCATGATTATATTTTTGACTGCATCAGGCTTCGCGGGTTTTAGTCGCATAGTGACCTGAGCCGAAGTTTTGTATAGTTGTTTATTAAGTAATGGCATTGAGCAGTTAGGGGTAATATTTTTTGTGCTATTTTTAAAAAATTGTGCAAAGTTGTTTGCAATCTGTTTGTATGACACGTTAGTTTTTTGAAATGCATTATTAATTGTATCATCAATCGACCTCTTAATTCTACCAGTGATTCGATTTAGTATTTGCCATAATTGTCTAGTATTATTCCCGTTTGCAATTATTTCTGATTTGTAATAATTATTTTTAGTTCTATTAATTAATTTATTAGCGTAATTTCTCGATTTGTTATAATTTTGCTTTAATATTAGGTTATTGGGATCTTTTATCCATTTTATAAATAATGTATCTCTATTCTTGCAAGCATTCGTAATTTTCTTGTTTATCCAATTATTATTGCGATGTGTTGATCGGTTTTTTATTTTAATTGTGTATTCAGATTTTTTATAACATTCCCGAAATTTAGAATTAATAAAGTTATATAATGTTTCTGGACAGTTAGTATCATACGATTCCTCCCATTGAATTTGCTCGAGATAGTTAAGAAGTTTTGTATTATTAATACAAATCTTTTCTTTGGGAACATCCTGTGTTCGTGTACCAATGCAAGCGAGTATCACCGCGCGATGATCGGCCAGTGTAGTTCCGAGTGCCGCCGTGAATAGGTCTTGTGAGCGGGATCGTGCATATATATGATCTATACAAGATTTACTTAGTTTGCCATTATTTAATTCTAGTCTAGTGTGTACAGTGATCCCGCATACAAGGCCCATTTCATATAACATGTTGTTGTATTTATGCTTTACAGGATTTTCACTCTTAAGGTCTATGTTAGTATCGCCTAGTAGATATAATTCAGTGGTGTTAGTGAATTTTTTAAGTGTACATTTCAATTCATCAATAAATAAAATTTTACTTAAGTTAGGCGGGCGGTATACCGCGCATATGTTGGCAGTGTAGTTAGTGTTTGTGGTTATAGAACAAAAGATGCTTTCAAAGTATTTTGTTTTTGCATTTATAATATTACATTTTAGATTGTTATTGACATATAATATTATACCACCGCCTTTTCTATAGTTACGAAGAGCTTTGTACATTCGGTAACCGCTTATTTCATATAATACACTATTATTTTCTGATACATTAGCCTCTGTTAGAATTACAATATCAATGCATTTGTTTGATTTACTTAAAATTTGTTCAAGTGCGGTGAAGTTTTTTATAATCGATCGTATATTAATATGTATACATAATAAGTTGAGGTGACTGTGAGGAATACAATTTAAAAAGTTATTGACATTACTACAATCGTTGATTTCGATTATATCATTACAAAAATTAGCCATTTTTATAGACAAAGTTAATAATATAAGTGCAGAGACATGAAATTTCTTACTTAATTATTCCTTGTTGTTAGTCAATGCATGTATGTCTTTAATGGACCGTAAAGTAATAATTTTATCATTGTCTCCTTTGCGTGCTTTGATTAGTCCCCTTTTAAACCACACATACTTGTAGTTGAGATTATTTTTCAGCTCCTGTTTGGCATTCCAGAACAATTGCTTATGATGCTTTGTCATGGCTTCGCGTACATAGACAACGTTGTTGTTAGTTTTTTCGTTCGGAATTAATGCTGCAACTATTAACTTTTGTACTTCTAGCTGCTGTAATCCATTTTTCCTTCACTTCTTCGTCAATCAGTTCAATTAGTATATTTGCTGTTTGCTCCTTCCGTCCCTGTAGTCTCCGTGCACTTTTGATGTCTTGTTTAGGCTGGTTAAGTTTATTTGCGATATTTTCAGTAATTAATTGAATGTCTTCCTTTGTTTGGTTTGGTATATTTGATATTTCGATGTATTTTCCTAGCTTCTCCTGTTCCGCCTCCTGTATCCTTTGTTCCAGGGCGCCGACACGTGTTTCAAGGTTGTTATTTTTATTTATAAGTTCTGTGTTCTTCCTCTCGAGAGCTTTAATTGTTTTTTTGAAGCCCTCGATGCATTCCATGGCCTCATCGAGTTTTGCGCTATGAAATTGCAAAGATTCGTGTAGCTGCGCCATTTCGCTTTTGATTGCTCTTTCTACGTCTTTTGAGATGTTACTTAGTAATTTTTTTGCATCGATTTGAACCGGTGCATCACTTTCGTCATCGTCCTCTTCAGGCGTAATAATTGATGTACGTCTTGGGAGTTCTTGCTGGCATTCGTGACACGTCCACTCCAGATTGGGGGCCGCTTTTAGGGCAGTAATCTGTTTATTTGTTAGCCCCGCGCACTTTGGATTTAGATGCACTATCCGTTCACACTTGCAGCATTCTAGTCCCGGAGAAGATTTTGATAGGTTCCTTTTGCAGGAGTCACACTTAGACATTTTTTATTTTTTATTATAACTGGGGGTAGATGTACTAGGCGTGCGTTATTAGCGGTAGCCGGTTGCAGACTTCGTGTCATTGTACGAATTTCCGCCTGCCCTAGAAACATACTATAGTCACAAATGTGTCAACCATAAAGCGTTAACACACACATTTGCAGTCTCTACAGTGTGACTGTCAAAACGATAATTTTGTATGGAGTGTCCGGGGTGTGCCTATACCTATGTTCATAATATAGTCACACAACTTGCCAAACAATTAGGTGGCATAGGTACAAATTTTATATTTGCTCAACCAATGCAAATTAAAAAATTATCATTTCTTATAAATAATTCAAATTCAAAATCTCTTTCTGTTAATTGTTACTAATAATCTTATATATAAAAATGAATCGCAAAATGTGTTGGTAAGCGCATAACTCGAGAACGGCTGAACCGATTTCGATAATTCTTTTTTTATTATATTCCTTGAAGTACGAGGATGGTTTTTATGTAGAGAAAACGTAAATATGTACCACGGGCGAAGCCGGGGCGGACCGCTAGTTTATAATATAAGTTAATTTCGATGAGTATTGATACGTTATTTAAGTGATTATATTATCTATTGCCATTACAGTTTACAGTTACATATATAATTAGATATATAAATAGATACCTAACTGCTGCGTGCAATTTAATACAATTTTCACTTATATTGTATTATTTATAATAAGTACCTAATCTATTGGTTGACCTGATATTCGTGGATAGAAACCATTGAATATAGGTATTTATTAAGTTTTACAGTTTATTTCATGTTTACAGTTTATCGGTAGCTACACTGATTGTAAGGTCTTTATACAAATGAAAATTTCACTTGTTTGTTATTGCGTTACAAATTCTACGGATTCTATGGACAAAATGTTTTTAAATTAACTGAATAAGTAAGAGGAAATCATCAAAAGCGTTCTATTCAAACTGGGACCAAACAAATGCTAATTTTTTAACTACTCGACATTTTTCGGTCCTGGCAGAAACAAAAAGAGGAAAACAGACGGTGGTAAACAAATGGACACATTTCTTTAATAAATTATTTAGAATATGTCTCTGTTTTATGTATTTTAAGCTTTAAAAAAATTAATAAATATAACATTTAATAAGTACTTTCTTATGCCTACACTATCTACCATCGTGTTTTCGATCGATCGTTATTTTTCGTAAGCTTACCATTGTTAATTTAGCTTTATTAAATTGTTTGAATTTTAACTCCGGAATTATAATTCAAAAAATATAAAATGTAACATATTTTAGAAAACCACAGGTATCATATTTCATTATTAATATAAAATAAAACCATTGCACACACGTTATCATCAAATAAAATTTAAAATACGCGTACCTTCTAATATAACCTCGAGTGTACAAATTCCCTCACAAAGTGAAAAACACAAAAAGGAAATTCGGGGGAAAAAGGACCGCATCCTTGTTTATTGTTTTAGATACAGACATATTTTATTTACTAAGTGGCTGTTTTAAATAAAAACGCTGTTAGCTAACGTTAAAAAGTAAAAATGCGTACTTTGGAAGATTTATTCTGCACTTTTATCTTTGTAGCGTTTTGTCTTGATGCTAATGTTTTATTTTAATGTGTATTAAAATGATAAATTGAAGGTAAATGTGCTAATACGTGTGTAGTGAATAAATGTTGTTAGGATGTTAAATATCCTTTGAATTTATAATTTTTTTTACCCAATAAGTTTGTTCATCATCAAATCCAGTCCAGTCCTATTTCTTTCACCTGATGTCTTATGTACGTAGATATGTTTCGTAAAATATCCGATTAGTATATTTTGTAACGAAATATGTAATGAAACATTAAAACAGCAAAGTTTAGCAAACCATAAGCTTTATCTTTGCTAAGGCAAAGTCAGAATTTGATCGTGTTTCTTTATTATAAAACCGAATTTTTACATAATGACTGGACGTTATGGTATGATTTTTGTAGCTTCTATAAAAAACTGTGGAGCCGATTTGATTTTAAGTCCTGATACACATAGAATATACCCTAGATTAAAACATCTTTATTCTATAGGTTTTTAATAAGATTAAATATTGAACGCAGATTTGCTGAAGTATTTAAAGAAGTGCGTTCAAACTGATCTAAGCTGAATTATAGAGATTTCTTTCCGCACCTTATTAATGTATAGATGTATACAATATAGTGTTAATGACAGCTAGTTAGGCCTTCTATATAATATTTCTTATACTTTTTGTACACAGAAGAGAAAATACCAGTATTGCAATGGCGTCAGGCTGTCGTGATCAGCCGATAATCGCGCCTCTGTGCAAACAGACGCCTGCGATGTGAAAGATTGCCTTTATCGATTTATACAGGGTGCTACGAATATGAGAAATTATATGGGAAATAATTTAATTACGGAGCTAACAGTGTACCTACCTACTTAGAGTGAAATAAAATAGTGCTGGGCAAGATTTTTCACACGCACAATATTTTTAATATACTACAATAATATATTATGTATAGTTATAAGCTAGCAATTCATGTATTATTTCAATTCAGGTAATGAAACGCGTGGTATGGTAAATTTTTAGTAGGTTATAGGTATGGTTTTGACACATGTGATCTTATTTCAAGATACGAATTTACTTAAACCGGGTCTAAAACGTGTTGTAACCATGGTCAATACCTTAAAGTCTTATTACAAAAAGTTGTGTGGAAGAGATCGCTGTATTAGCGATAAGATCGCCTGTTGTGCTCTTTTGTTGACAGATTCTTATTTGTGCTTGTAATTGTTATTTTTGAATTTGATTTTGGAAATACAAGCACCCTGTATAACTAAATGACCGTGGGAGCCGGTAGCAGCGTGTGCTATCAAACGCCGCGGGCAAACGCCACAGCCTGTCATTACTCTTAGATCCCGGCTTCATGTGAAACATCTTCACTCGTTAGCTTAACTATCTGTAACTCTAGATCAATTCCAACCTTAACCGTTTAGCTTTAGTGGTGATTTTCAATTAACTTGAGCATTGGCCTTTTTGTTCGGAAGGTAGTTTATGGAAGGGTTTATTTCCCAGGCCTAATTAGCGGCTTTTTTGGTCGTAACATTCATTCAGTAATTCCTATAGATTGAGAACAACGATTCGCAAATTCAATTGAGCTT